>CM021110.1:420149342-420205147 GCA_007115665.2 Sequoiadendron giganteum | reverse complement strand
ACCTCTACCATCAACCCAAAACTCTCTACCCTAAACCCTAATCCCTCAACTCTTAATCTCTCAACCCCTGTAACCTCTACCCTATATATTGGACCCTCAACCCTAATCCCTCGACCTTATACCTTAAACCCTCAATCTTCAAACCTCAACCCTTAAACCCTCTACCCTTTACCCTATACATTAAACACTCAACCCTCAACCCTCAATCCTTAAATGCTAAACCCTCTACCCCTTACATTGGACCCTGAACCTAATCCTTCAACCATTTACCCTCAAAACTATACCCTAAACCCTCTACCCTCAACCAAGTAAACCCTTAACCCTAAACCCTTAACCCCAAACCCTTCAACCCTAAATGCTTAAACCTAAAACCTTCTACCCTATACCCTCAACCAAATACCCTCTACCATCAAGCCTATTCCATCAACCCTCAAACCTTAAACCCTACTACCCTAGAAACCATCAACCCTATAGGTCCTCCATCCTAATCCCTCAACCCCTATCACTTTCTCTCTATCTATACATCTCACTCTCCCTCTCACCCTCCCTCCCTCCCACCCACCCTCTCTAATTGTCTCTATCTACCATCTCCCTCTTTCTGCGTACCTCTCGTTCAATCAATCCCTACCACCCTCTCTCACTCCCTCTCACTACCTATCTCTCAAGTCTCTCCCTCTCACCCCCCTCACACTCTCAAGTCTCTCCCTTTCGCACCCTACCTACATAACCCTCTCTTTCTCTTTGTCTCTCTCTCTCTCCCTCTCCATCAATCTCTCTCTCTCCACCCCCCCTCTCTCTCTCTCCCTCCCTCTATCCCTCCCACCCTACCTAGCTAAGTTTCCCTCAATCCAACCCCTTCTTTCCCACTCCCTCTCTCTTAAACTCTCACTTCAACCCCCTCTCCATCTCTCTAGACTCTCTCTAAACTCTCCCTTCATCTAAAGACATACATAAATGCATACATACAAGCATAATACATTTGTACATAGAATCTTACATCCATACAAGCATACATACATACATGTACATAAAAATATATCAACATACATAAATATATTAGCATTTAACATAAAGTAAGAAATAACACGAGCGCGTTATAACGCGCACACGTTATGGATCAATAGACATGTTCCGCGCAGGAGCAAAAACCATGTAAAGTGAGAAATAACGCACGCGCATTATAACGAGAGCGTGTTATAACACGCTCACGTTATATCTTGCTTTGAGAATTACCAAACTTTAAGCTTGGTATTGCCTTGGAATTCCAACCCAAAGGTTTGGAGGGCATTCCCAACGACCAGAGACGTGTTTTTAAGAAATCCACCATATTTCTCATAATCGAGTTCGTGCTCACCGTCAGGATTGCACGTGGTTCAATATCGAAAAAATCGAGCACATGGGTAATGTTGGGTTATCTCTTAGCTATCCAACGATGTAATTTTTTTCACGTTCTGAAAATGTTAAGTCTTTCATCCATAATTTATTTTATCTATATGTCTTTTTTTTGCCAAAAAGCAATGTTTGGTATTTTTTTCGTTATAAATTAACCGTTCATCAATTTTTCAAATAAATTACATTTTTAGAAACTAGACTCCATTCTACAAAATTTAAAAAAAAAAAAAACAAATCAATTAGTTTCCAAAATTTGTAGGGGTAGCACGGCCAAAATTCTATTTTTAGGATATGTCCACTTCGCAAATTAGTAAAAAATCAAATATTCATTAAAAAATTATCAGAAAAATCGTGCATCAACTACATACTGTTAGCTAACTTTTGATTGTTGCGATTTTAAAAATACTAAAAGAAAGTTCACCGTACGAGGGTCGTACAAGAGTTGTTATGTTATGTTTTTCTGACAAAAACAACACCAATTTATGTACGTCCCTCGTTTGAACCCCTTAATATCAATCATTTTCAAAATAAATTAGTAGTTTAGTAAGTAGACTTGGAGCACTTGAATCCTTCTTTTTGTTCCATCTCAAAATTTTGAGTCTAAGTATCCTCAATTTCACATCCAAGGTCAGTATTTCCCGATTTCAGGAAAAAGTTGTCCACTTAAGTCCCCTTTTTGGGAACCATCTTGGTGCACTTACCTAGTGGTGGTTCATCAATTAGCTATTTACCCTAGAGCTAACCTGATTAGACAAAAGTTAAGAAAAATGCATCCCTAGATAGCCTTGCTAGTCAAGGTAGAGTTACAAAAACTCCTGGATGTTGGCTTCATATGCCCGATTGACTATCCAGAATGGGTATCTAATCTTGTACCAGTCTCAAAACCAAATGGGGGCATCCTTATTTGCACGGACTTTAGAGACCTCAAAAAAGCATGTCCTAAGGATGATTTTCCACTACCCAACATTGATATGATAGTGGATATGACGGCCAAAGATGAGATGCTATCACTGATGGATGGCTTCTCAGGATATAACCAAATAATGATTGCAAAATAAGACCAACATAAGACAACATTCACATGTCCTTAGGGCATCTACTACTAGAACGTGATGCCATTTGGGTTAAAGAATGTAAGGGATACATACCAAAGAGCCATGACACTGATCTTCCATGACATGATCCACAAAACCGTCGAAGATTATGTGGATGACATATTGGCTAAATCAAAGAAGTGGAAAGACCACATAGCGACCTTAAGTGCAATTTTTGATCGACTGAAAAATACAAGGTCAGGCTCAACCCAAAGAAATGTGTCTTTGGGGTACAACTTGGAAATTTTTTGGGCTACATAGTATCAATGAGAGGGATAGAAGTGGATCCTACAAAATTAAAAGCAATCCTTGATATGGAAGCACCAAGAACACTAAAACAACTTAGAGGACTACAAGGAAGACTCTAGTCCATATGGAGGTTCATAGCACAACTAGCAGATAAATAGATTGCCTATTCACATCTGATCCACAAGGGAGTAGTGTATAGGTGGGATGAAAAATGTGAGAAAGCATTCAAAAAGATCAAGGAATACCTACTTATGCCACCAGTGCTAATGCCACCGATCGTAGGGAAACCATTAATTCTAACATCTCAGAAATGACGGTTGCCTTTGGTGCCCTTTTAGCCCAACATGATGAAAAGGGAACCGAGCAGGCCATTTACTATATTAGCAAAACAATGGTGGGGCATGAGCTCAATTACACATCAATAGAAAAAGCTTTCCTGGAAGTGGTGTTTGCAGCCCAGAAATTTAGACACTACATGCTAGCTCATCAAATTAAGCTAATTGCCAAGATAGACCCCCTCAAGTATCTATTGTCACAAGCAATGCTTACAGGAAGAATGGATAAATGGGTTATGATACTATCTGAGCATGATATTGAGCATGTAGAGCGAAAAGTGATCAAGGGAAAAGTCATTGCAGATAAGCTAGCAAAGGCTCCAATATATGCAGACAACCCGCTCATATCAAAATTTCCAGATGAATCACTTTTCAATCTCGATGCAGCCAATCACTAGAAACTATACTTTGATGGTTCCCACACACAACATGGATAAGGAGCCGGTGTTTTCTTCATCGCCCCCTAGGGGGAATGTATACTGAGATCCTACAAGTTAGCATTCCCCTATACAAACAACATTGCATAGTACAAGGCTTTAACCATAGGTCTTAAAATTGTAGCACAGTGGCAGATTATGGCATTAAAGGTCTATGGTGATTCACAGGTTATCATTAACCAAGTCAATGGTGAATACCAAACTTAAGATGATAAGATCGTACCATACAAGAAGGTGGTAGAGAGCCTCAAGGAATCATTTATTGATATCACCTTTGAGCAGATACCGAGGGAAAACAACAGAGCCACCGATGCAATGGCAACGATTGGATCCTTGCTAGATATCCTTCGCAATGTCTCAAAGCATGAATTCCTGGTAGAGCAGCTTCTCATACCCACATTCGAGGTACCAGAGTTAGAATATGAATGTGAACTCGTTGGTCCCAATGAATCTTTGGTATCATAACATTTACACCTACTTGAGATTAGGATTCCTCCCAACCGACATTACCCTGAACCTCAAACGAACCTTTATCAAAAGGTCCTTACGTTTTGTCATCCTAGGGGAAACCCTTTTTCATAGGAGCATTGATGGAACCCTACTTAAAACCTGAGGAAGCCTTGACTGCTTTGACTAAGGTACACAATAGCACTTGCAGTTCACACTCGAGTGGTATGACCTTGGCCAAGAAGTTACTAAGAACCGGATACTACTGGCCAACAATGGAGAGAGAGGCACACAAATTTGTCAGAAGGTGTCTATAGTGCCAACAACATGGAGATCTCATTCATGTACCAGCTCAAGAATTGCATCCCATTGTTACACCTTGGCCCTTTTCCCAATGGGGGCTCGATCTCATAGGTAAAATCTCACCCACCTCATCTAATGGCCACAAGTTCATTATCACCGCCACTGAATATTTCACAAAGTGGGTTGAAACAATTCCCATGACCTACATCACTGGAAAACAGATATCCAAGTTCATCCTGAACTACCTCATTTTCCGATACGGTGTTCCCCAATCCATTATCTATGATAATAGGATACCTTTCAAGAATCAGGATGTCCATGACTTGTGTGAAAAATTCAAAATCCAACATTGCTTTTCCAAACCATATTACCCACAAGGCAACAGCTAGGAAGAAGCTACCAACAAAACCATTCTCAAGATCCTTAAGAAAATAGTCAATGACTTTGGTCATGACTGGCATCTGTAGTTAAATCCCACCTTATGGGTCTACCATACCAGCATCCGCACACCAACATACACCACCCCATTCTCCCTGGTGTATGGATCAGAAGCCATCCTCCCTATCGAGATCGAGCTTCCGTCATTGAGGATATCATTGCAAAATCTCATCACAAATGAGGAATACAAAGTTACAAGACTGAATGAGCTGGAGTTACTAGATGAACAACACATGGATTCCCTTAATCATCTACAAGTATATCAAAATCACCTAAAACATAGCTAAAATAAGAAGATCAGACAACACACCTTCCAAGTCGGTGACCTTGTGCTAAAAGAGAACCAAAAGAATGTACCAAACTCAGATAGGAAAGGAGAATTTGAACCCAACTGGTTGGGACCTTTCATCATCACCACAAGCTATAAATCAGGAGCATATCAATTAGCAACACTAGAAGGCAAGCCTCTGCAGGAGCCTCTGAACAACTCTCAACTCAAAAAGTTTTATGCCTAAAAGCTTGAAATGCATAGAACAGAAAAATGCAAAAAATCATAAAAATCCCTGAAAAAATGGTTACCTTGATGAAAACCTGGCAAACATGCATCTTGGCAACAACAAAAAAAATAAAAAAAATACAAAAATCCAAAAAAAAAAAAAAAGGATTGAAAACAGTAAAGAAAAAAATCATCCTCTACTGAAAACCACTTCAGTGGCACTTTGGACAAGTACCTTGGTGAAAACTTGGCAAACAGGTGCCAACCGTAAATAAAGCACCCTGTATCCACTAGGATCTACATGACTCACTCATCCATTCCATCACATTTCATTAATCCTCCATCCACCCATCTGCTCGCATCCATACCATAGCCTGAGTTGATGCCCATATCATATTCTACTATAGTACTACTTGGCATATTCCTAAGGTCAGTTTGTCTTGCCTTTATTGAAGTAGTCTATCGCTTGAACGCTAGGGGCATGTCCTTGAAACTGGCAGTGTGTCGGATTTGTGTATATCTTTTGTGCTATTCCAAAAATTCATCAAAAAATCCAAAAACATTCAAAAAATCATCAAAAATCTAAAAACATGTCAAAATATCAAAAAATCTTCAAAAAAATTCATCATTGAGTCTTGTCAGTCTTTCACCTTGTTGAACTACGCCATCTCTGAGCTTGAATGTAGGCAAGGTTGATCTTTGATCATCCCCCGAGACATTTAGGCCAGTCCTTTAGGCGCCCATCACATTGGTAATCCGTTTTCCCATCTATCTTTTCATTAAGTCAAGTCTGTCATTAGTCGAACTACGTGGTCTCTACGTATATAATGTAGGCAAGGCTAGTCAATGGATCAGCTCTTGAGACCCCTAGGATAGGGCTTTAAGTTAGTCTCTTCGTCATAAATCTTGAAAATACCAAAAACATTTGTAAAAAATTTCAAAATACCAAAAAAAACCTCAAAATATCTGAAAAAACCCAAAATGGTGCATCCATTTCATCTCACTTTCACCCGCGAATTTAATCATTCATAATAAAATCAATCATCACCTTCACCCTTTGGTAAGTCAGTAAGAAGCAAGTCTAGCAGGTTCAAAAGTGAACACTCTAATCGTCGGAGTCTTGAAAGTCTAGATCAGTAAACAAGCAAGTTGGTCAACTCGGAGTATCAATAGCTTATCACCCAAATCAGTCTCACCAAAACCCTGAGCACAACATGTCCTAGGAATGTGATCTTCGTGCGATGGACATCAGCATCAGGTAATCACCTTAGTTTAGTCTTTGGCTAGCGGTACGAAGAACATTAGATTGTTTGTTTACTTTATCTTGGTCTTGTTTAGACTTAGCTTATTTTGTGCTCATTCCAAGGACCTCTCGATGATGGCTAAACAAAATAGGTTTAGAGAGAAAGGAATGGGGCAATGATCATTATCTTTTTATCTGTTGTGCTTGTTGGATATTCTTATAAAATAACTTCATCATGCGTACTTTTTTTTGTTTTTAGGAAAGAGGTTTTAGGTGTCTTGTTGACCACATAAGAAGGCTTGCCTTTTTATGTTTTGGCCTGAGATGTTTAGAATATCTGAACTACATTCCGAATAAGGTTTCGTTTTTCAAGTGTGAACAAGAGTACCCCTATCTGTTTGACGAGTCAAAGTCCATCACACTAGGCACAACTCCATCCTGGTTCTTAATACCTCGATGCATCGTACCTATGTGTGTTATCAAACATAAAGAAATTTATGCTCTTTATTTCTACATCCTTGGATAAGCAATACATCATCATCATTCATTATCATATCCAATAAAGTCTTGACGACTAGGGGACTTGTTGGACTTTTGAATCTTCTTAGATTTAAGGGTTGATCCCTCTCATTCTTCTATCCTCTTTCATGCTAACAATGCATCCATCCTACATCCATCCTGTATCCTACATAATCATTTCATATCATCATAGGACAACATCATCCATCACATTTATCTCACATGCATTGCATCATCATTTAAGTTGCTTAGGATAATATAAATTTATTATTCTAAGCATCTTCCAAATATCTCATTACATCATCATTATCATATGGATCATATAGTTTGACCATCCATACATCCATTTTGAACCTCTTTTTCATGAGACTGACTTCAATCTTTTCGCTTGATCTCTTGAGGGGGCAATGTACTAACGTACTTCTTTTCACTGGGGCATCTGAAAAAATTAGATTTTTTTTTAATTTCGATGTCAACAACATTATTCTTTGAACCAATGCAATGAGTACATTGCTTTAAAGAGGGGAAAAATGTAGACATGCAAAATATATGCATACATGTAATCATACTTCATTCAGCATTATTTCATTTATTAATTAAATAAACCAATTTAATTAATTCACTAAGCTTATCTCTTTAATTAAATAAATTGAACTATTTAATTATCTCCTACAGTTCTTGATTTAATTAAATCACATATATCTAATTAAATCACTCATATGCATTTCCTCTCATTTTATTTAAAACAAAAACAAAAATTCAAATCAAATGTCATATCACCTAACCTCTTATTAGATTAATCAAATCTTGATTAATTTAATTTTAATTACCTGAATCCTCTAGATTCATCCACTTGCACAATAAATCATTTAAATTGATTTATTAAAACACCCATTTTTCCCTCACAAAGGCATATTCCCAAGGAATATGCCCTCATTAACTCCCCTGTTTGACGTTTTTGTCCAAACACAATTCCCCCCAAAACCCTCAACCATATTCATTTATTGCCATTTTCAAATTTGAAATGGACACATTGGCCAAAACTTGCACAAGCATGAGCCAATCCCATTGTGACAAGTGGATCTCTCTCATTTGTTGGGTTTTAATCCCACATTGCTCAATCTTGGTCTCTCCTCTCTTAACTTCTCCTATAAGTTCAATGCATTTTCTCTCATTTTACATCTACAATTTGAGCACTATCACTATAGGCAACTTGAGTTCACTGAGCATCTCATTGTCTATCATCTCATTTTCTTATCAGGGATTGGGAAAGGGCTACCTTCTACACAAAGGATAGCACCAATCCAATATGGAATAGATGTGCTTCATGTTATTTGTGCTTTAAATTATTTCATTTGGCATTTCTAGCTGTTTCAATGTCTTAATTTAGCATGTCTAGTATGGAGTAATATTTCATAGGGTTTGTTTGGTTTTGCCATGTTAGCTTGATTTCCATAATATACTAACAAATTACAGAATTTATCTACCACAATCTCTATTCCCTCTCTCTCTCTCAATACCTCTTTCTATTAATTTTCTATGTCACCTTCTTTCTCTCTCTTGCTCCCTCTATATCTCTCTCTATATCTCCCTCCCGCTCTCTATCTATATCTTATTAGCTCTCTCTACTCACTCTATCTCTCTTGCTCTATATCTTTATCTCTTTATATCTCTCTATCTCCCTCTCACTCCTCTCTCTATTTCTTTCTTTTCATATCTCTCTACCTCTTTCTCCCTATCTTTCTCTATCTCTCTATATCCCTCACTATCTCTATATATCACCCCCTCTTTCCCTCTCTCCCTCCCTCCACCTCTCCTATCTTTCTCTCTCTTATTCACTCCATCTCTTCTACTCTCCTACTCTATTACTCCTCTCTATCTCTTTCTATCCATATTTTTGTCTACCTCTACCTCCCCATATCTCTATCTTTCTTCATATTTCTCTCTCTTTCCCTATCCCTATCTATCTCTCTATAACACCCTCTATCTATGTCTCTCCCTCTCTCCCCCTCTTCTTCTCCATCTCCATCTCTACCTATCTCTCTCTCCCTCTCTTCTCTCTTCCTCCTCTACCTATCTCTCTCCCTCTCCCACCTCTCTCTCTCCCTGCATCTCTCTATCTCCCCCTCTTCCTCCCTCCACCCTCCCTCCACCCTATCCCCTATCTATCTCTCTATCTATACCTTTCTCCATTTCTCTTCCCATATATATCTATCTCTCTCTTTTCCTATATATATTTATCTCTCCCTCTATCTCCCCTTATTTCTCTCTCCCTCTCACCTCTATTTTTATATCTCTACTTCTCTATGTTTGTCCCTCTATATATCTCTATGTATCTCTCTCTCCCTCCCTATCTCTATCTCTATTTCTCCCTCTCCCCCTCCCTCTATATCTCTCTATCTTATTCTCTCCCTCCCGCTCTCCCTCTCCCTCTCCCTATCTATTTCTCCCCCTCTTTCTCTCTCCCTTTATCTTCATCTCCATCCCTATCTTCCTCTCTCCCTCTATCTTCCTCTCCTCCTCTCTATCTCTAAACATTTCTCCCTCTCTCCCTCTATCTTCCTCTCTACCTCTATCTCTCTCTATACCCCTCTCTCTCTCCCTCTCCCCCTTCCAAGACCTCTATAACTAATTATCTTTTCCTCTCTATCTCAATCTCTCTCTAATTATCCTTTCCTTTCTCCCTATCTCTACCTCTCTCTACATGTCGCTTCCTATCTCTATCCTTATCTTTCTATTTGTCCCTCTCTCAATGTCCTCCTCTCCCTATCTCTCCCTGTCTCTATATTTATTTCTCCTACCTCTATCTACCCCTCTCTCTTTATCTCTCCCTCTCTTCTCCATATCCCTCTCCTTCATCTCCATCTCCATCTCCATCTCCATCTCTATCTTCCTCTCTATCTCTATCCCCTATCTCTATCTCCTTACACCTCTCTCTCCTTCTTTCTATCCCTATCTCTCCCTCTGTCTCCCTCTTTCCTTATTGCAAGAATATCATGAGCTTATTGGTAATGGAGCCTAATTATCTTCTTGATTCAAAGGTTTTGTTTCAATCATGTTTGGATCCTTATGAGTCAATGCATAGTTTATTTGAAGCTATCACTTCTCCAATGAGACCTTTGCTATACAAACATCATTTGCTAATTGACCTCCCAACTGACCTCAAGTATTGCACAAATGTATGAAAAACTAGACCAATTTTTTTCCTAATTGACCTTCCACACCTCTTCGACGTACCCATTGCACACCAAGGTGTGATTGTTAGTGTGTATATATATAATACTTCTAATAGCTTTTAAGGTGAATCACGTATAACTACTGTAAATTATTTTAACCCGTTAGTTTATTATATTTTTTTAGGTATAGTGTTTTAGTTGTCTATTAGTTGGAATTTATTGGACAAAAGTCCACGCCTATACTGTTTTAAGAAAGTAATGTTGTTGCCAAAACGCGTGAGCAGTCTCTTAACAAGTTGAAAGGTCAATGAGATGTAATCAGAACGGAAGGTTTGAACCCTGCCAACTCTCTCACCCGGCTGTACGTTGAAGAGTCTCTTTATGAATGGTAGGTTTTAATACTCAAAATACACAATATATATACTCCACTCCATTCTACGTTTGTTATCAGCTAATCTGAAACATCAACGCCTAAACGTTAACTGACCAACGTCTCAACAGTGCAAATTTCAATTTGCTTGGCAGCGCTTCAAATCTCTGCAAATTCAATTCGAATAAGATTTGTGTTGCAAATAGAGAAGCGTCATAGCTAATAATAATCTATGGCAAATTCTGCATTAGGTATTGGCAATGGCTCTTTAAAAAGCGAAGAACTGAATGAGGATGAAATATACAAAAGCCAACTGCAAATTGTTGATATGTGGAGAGATATCCAGGGCGCAAACAATTGGAACGGCTTGCTTGATCCAATTCACCCGCTTCTGAAAGCAGAGATAATCAGATACGGTGATTTTGCACAGCACTGCTACGACGCATTTGATAATACTCGGTCTTCTCAATACTATGGGAATTGTAAGCGCAGCAAAAGCTCACTCGGACACAAAATGGAATCTGTGAAATGTGGGCGTGGTTATCAAGTCACCGAATATATATACGCCAATACTGGAACCTTCAAGTCATTTTTCCACGAGAAATCGAGGGATAGCGGCGCTTGGATGGGATTTATTGCTGTTTGCACAGACCCAAATGAGATAA
The DNA here is from genome assembly GCA_007115665.2 of Sequoiadendron giganteum. Lineage (NCBI taxonomy): Eukaryota > Viridiplantae > Streptophyta > Pinopsida > Cupressales > Cupressaceae > Sequoiadendron > Sequoiadendron giganteum. The sequence continues at coordinate 420,193,983 of CM021110.1, read as the reverse complement.
AAAGACTGGGTAGGCGTGATATAATTGTTGCATGGAGAGGCACCGAAACACCCCAAGAATGGATGCAAAATCTCAAAGACATATCGGTTCCTGCTGCTTTATCGTGTCGTAGAGAATCCAACAACCAAGCCTTCAAACCGGATGTTCGAATAGAGAAGGGATTTTTAACATGTTATACCTCAGTAGATGAAGGCTCCGGAAGAGGCAGGCTCAGCGCAAGACAGATTGTTACGGCTGAAATAACAAGGTTATTGAATAATTTCAAAGATGAGGATGTGAGTATAACGTTCACTGGACACAGCTTGGGAGCTGCACTGGCAACCATAAGTGCATATGACATAAAACAGATGGTGATGAATGAAAATTACATGAGGTCAATACCTGTCACGGTCTTTGCCTTTGCCTCTCCACGCGTGGGGAACTTATCATTTGCCCAACACGTTGAGGAGATTGGAGTTAAAGTGTTGCGCCTGGTAAACAAAAAGGATTTGGTTCCTAAAGTTCCTGGAGTGATCGTGAATGAGAAAATGGGTTGGCTCACCAGAACTCTGTATTGGTTTCCATGGACATATGTTCACGTGGGAATCGAGATTACTTTGGATAGCAGAAACTCACCAGTGCTGAAGCAAACTTATAATCCAGTCAGCTTCCACAATTTAGAGGTTTATCTGCACTTAGTGGATGGGCTTCCAGAGAATAACAAGCTACCTTTCAAATTACCACGAAGAGATCCAGCTCTTGTCAACAGGAATTCCGACTTGTTGATTAAAGAGCTTCAAATCCCTTCTTACTGGTGGACACGGAGAAATAAAGAAATGGTGAAACGCATAGATGGGATACTAGTATACTCTCCGAGATCTCCGACTCCTGTTCCCATTCCTGAATTCTCTTCGTTCCTCATATCTGATTTAGTAATTGTATTACAGGCGGTTCTTGCTCTTTTAGTAGTTATTAGTCTCTTCCAAATTGGAAGGACAAACTAGAACCCATACAATACTTCTCAAGGGTTTTTAATATAATCTAAATTGTGAATATATGTGCATGTACAATTGTTAATTAAGGGAAACATGTGCATGCACAATTGCAATTGTTTTTGAAATTGAGATTATTTTTAATATTTATAAATAATAAGAAAGAATAATAGGGTTTTACGTAAAGTCTAGTATAATAATTTTAAAATAAGATTTTTTAATAAAATAAATATATATTATATAAAAGTTTATATATTTAAAGTGAAATTTAAAATCTAATTGTATGTAATTTGTAATATGCATTTTTTATTAGAATATATATGTTATATTATATATCTCATGTTTTTAGAATTTATGTTTCATGTTTTTATTATCTCAAACTTCCTTCTTTAATGTGATTTTGTCCGTATAGAGCTATCTAATATGTGTTTTGATCCACTAAGATAATATATTAAAATAAAAAAAGGAGGTGATAGTTTTGATCTTATCTAAGGTGTCAATTTATTTCTTCATATTGAAGTGCACTTAATCTTTACATTGAAGGAAAGTTTTTGAAGACTACACTAAGTCCCTAAGGAGTTACAACTTCTTATATATCTCATGAAACATTATGCATGTAAAATATAATGATCTTCAATCTCCAAACTATGAAAGTACAATTCACACATTGCTCATATCTTAGAATGTGGTGGTCTATCTCAATCATCAATTGATGAATGTAGCATGAATCTAGCATAGAGAAAATGTAAGTGAACGATTCATTTATAAAGTAGTTAGGCTTTTACATCATGAAATTTTTGTAGAGGTTTTAGAATAGGAAATGTGCACTTTGAAATTATAGAGTGTATTAGCTGACATGAGACATCAACATGAAAGATTTGGAAAAGGAAGAAGTTATGAACCATGTATTGTATACTATGTGATTTTTTTATTAGTTATCATATAATGAAATAAATTGTACAATAGAAGAATATAATAAGAAATATGTTTCAAATAATTGATAATAGCTGAGAATTACAAGCAACGTCAAGGAGGAAAACCTCCAAATATCTCCAATGAGAACATAATTCACAATATGATGATGAAATAAGCCTTACCTCATATATACCTTATTTATTCCTAGGACATCACCTAGGCTAGCTTAGATACCCATATATAAGCTCTAGGTTGACCTAATTAACTAAATAAAAATATAATAGTGATAATATGACTTAATTAAGAGTTAAGATAACCACAAGCCAAATAATCATAACTCAATGTACTCTAATATTAAGGGCGTAGCATGCTCCCCCTCTTTAGAGAAGCATTATCCTCAATTATAAGCATGTTTGGATTCTTATGAATGAACTCATTCTTCCATGTGACATTTTTAATTGGTAAATTCTTCCATTAGATGAGATACTGAGTGAGTGTTCTGGTCCTTAGCTTCCTTATGTATTTCTGAAGAATAAACTATAGTCTATGGTTCCAATATGATTCTTCCTTGTTCATCGAGCTTAGGTAATATTATCTTAGTAGGGATATTATTCTTATTTACTTTCTATAAACATGAAACATGGAAAATTGAATGTATCTTTGTTGTTGATGACAATTCAATCTTGTAGGCTACACTACCTATATTTTGCATGATTTGATATATGGGCCATAATATTTTGGAGATAACTTGTTATTCTTTGAGTGTTGCTTCAATGGTATTTTCTTGTAAGGTTTTAACCTTAAGAAAACCCAATCCCCCTTTAGAACTTCTTTCACTATGGTGTTTGTTTGCCTACTGCTTCATTCAATTTTGTGCTATGAATAGATTCTCTTTAAGTACTAAAAGTACTTGTTGTTGATGAAGCATGTGGTCCTCCATAGCATGAACTCTTGGTGACACCTTCAAAGATGATGTGATGGAAGGAGGATGACATCCTTAAAATGCCATAAATGAATATATTTTTTATGAACTATGGAAGGAAGTGTTATACCACCATTATTCTATTGGTAAAAAATCTACCAATTGAGATTATTTATCTTAAGTTGAACAACAAAGATATCCTTCCAAATACTTATTCAAAACCTTTGTTTACCTATCCGATTGAAAATGGTATGAAGAAATATGAGCCAGTTATGTACCCAAACATGAGAATAAATCTATCCAAAACTTACTAGTAAAGATAGGATCATGGTCACTAGCAATAACCTGAGGTATACCATGTAGCTTTTGAATAATCTCAAAAAATGGTTTTTCCTCTATAGTTGTTGCAAAAGTATGTGATAATCTAATATTAGATCTTGGAAGTTCTATGATGAAGTACATGGAGACCTCTTCCCAATGTTGTCTAGGAATAACTAAGGGTTTCAAGTGACCAAGTGTCTTAATCATCTCCCCTTTATTTACTTGACAAACCAAACATTCTACCACAAATTTTTGAACATACCCTTTTATCCCTTCCCAAAAGAATTCATCCTTGACTTGATGATATGTCTTCAAAAATCCTAACTGATTAGCTAGAGACTCATGAAGCTTTTCAAGAGTATTTTTTTTGAGGGATGAATTCTTGTGAAGGCACAATAATTCTTTCTACTACATGGTATCTCCCTTCCAACAAAACCTATATGAACTGCTAGGATTAGTTTGTAATTGTTGAATGGGATTACTACAATAGGAATATCATTCTACCACTTTTCTTTGGCTTCTATTGCCCAATCATCTTGATCTATAAGATCTTGGATAATATCTTGAACCAATTATAAGTCTTTTTCCTTTAATCCTATGGTACTCACAATATTCATTTTCATTATACCATGGAGATTTTTTAATTTATTCTTGATTTCTCACTTTGGGTAATATAATAAGCTTATCTTGGATCAATTCTTGTAAGGAAAAATCATGAGATTCCCTTAAAGGAGTGTATTGCCTTTTAGGAGAATTATTTTTCCTGGGTGGTATTCTACCAACTTGATTATTTTGATGGTTTCTTGCTACCAAGTGTACTGTAGGTTGAATATTTTGAACTATTTTTGCATCTACCACACCATCATTGGCAGTATTTTTTTATCTACATTCTTGGTTTATCATTTAATGTTGAAGGGTTATCCTTATGATCTTTAGAATTTTTCACAAGGAACTCATTAATGATAGCTCTTTTAATTTCCATTCCCTTTTCAATGATATCATCAAAGGTACTAGCACATTGAATTCTTAGGCGGAAAGCCAATTTATTATTTATATTTAGGGTAAACATGTGAATAGGTTTCTTTTCAAGAATATGATAAGGGAATATTATTTCCATGTTTTTCCACCTTTATTAAAAGTCACAAAGGATTCTCTCTCATTTTTTTCATTACATAGATAAATCATGGATATTTCACATTTAAGGTTATATGAAAAGTGTGTAATGAATTTGTGTACCAATTCATGAAAGGCCTTGATCCCAATGAGGTAAATATGAAAACCCCTCAATAAATTGACCTCCTAGGCTTCTAGGAAATATGTGTATTAGATATGGATCATTATAAGACACCTCTAGAAAAGTTATGTAAATATGTATTCCCTTGGATCACCTTTCCCTTTGTATTTGTCAAATCTAGACATTTCAAAGTTTTGAGGAAAAGGTTTCATGTTTAAAGAATTTTAAAAAGGATAAGGACATATATCTTCCAATGTATAACTCTTCTTAGTGTTAATGTTTCCCATTTCTAGTTTTTCCATATTCTTTTGGACGTCTTAATTTTCTTGAGCCAATTCATTTGTAGATGTTGATGGGGGTGTACTTGTAGGAGTGTAATATTGTCGAGGTTGACTCGAGGGAATATGATATTGTGGAGGTTCGATTAGAAAAATGTAATGTTGTTAGGGTTGAATTGGTGGAATACATAATGTTGTTTGAGTTGACTTGGTGGAATGTAATGTTGTTGGGGTTGACTTGTGGAATGAGCATATGTTGCATGCTTATAATACCCATGTATAAATAAGATACAAAAAATATAGGTGATTATTATAATGGAAATGGATCTTTATTTGTGTCTTGATAAGTTCTCCATTGAACTTTTGATGTGTTAGGTAGAGGTGGTCGTGAGTATGTGAAAGTAGCAGCCACCTTTTCCCTTAATATTTGCATCAAGAGTTTGATTGACTTGTTTCTATCCATACTTCATGACTAGTGAAATCTACTTCCTTGATAAGGTGGTTGGGTATTTTAGCACCTTTTTGAAACAAAACTTGGAGATATTGATTAGGATTGTTCTTGAATAAAATTTTAATAATTTTCATTACTCTAGGTTCTTGCTCAAATTCTAGAAGATCTTCGAATGTGGGTCCTTGACGATATTTTATGCAAGTGACCTTTAAAGGTTCATCATTAGGAAAGGGTGGGTTCAAAGATAATCCTTGTTCATACTGACCACCACCCATACTTGGAAATTTTGAGTCTATTTTATGGGATTTCATGTTTTTGTTTAATTAAAATCTTGTAATTGGCATATGGAATATAAGACTTTAGATAAAATAAGATTTTATTTCAACATTTTTTATGCTTGTTTCTCAAAACTAGAACATACCAAAGTTAAGTTAGATCTCTCAATGATGAAAATGATGTTAATATATAGCATTGATAGATCCCAGTTGAACTAGAATTATGAGTCTAAGAAAGATGATAAAGATTGATATTGATAAAATCCTCTTAAACTAAACTTATGGGTCCAAATAAACTTGATATTATGTGATCAATATAAAAGATAGGAGATCAAATTTGAACTTTGATAATTTTTTACAATGATACGACAAGATAAAAATAAAATGTCTACTCTTCAAATAGTGTCAAGGATAGGAAGACAATATCAATAAGATACATGTTTAAGCTCTAGTTATTTGATAGTTTGATATTTACCTTTTATTTTTGCTTGGTTTTGAAATGTTATAATTTTTAATGATTTTGGAATTTTTGTAATTTATTCAAAGATTAAAAACACAAAAAAGATATAATGAGAAAGATAATTTATTAGGCTCAATTTTGAATGAATATATTCCCTTCAGTTTCAAGTGGATATGGTGATCTAAATAGTCAAACAAAATAAAACACATTAGCAAGCCTACTCGAGTGGGTATGGCCAATTAGTTTTGACTAGGATTTAGAAGCTCAACTATGGGTATTCTCTAGATATACCATGCAAGGGTACATGACGCCTAATTCATAGATGCAAGGGAATGATTCCAAACAACTAAGCAGAGAGGGTAACCCACTCTCCAACTTATTAGAAAAAGGTGTGTTTTCCACCTTGCATAATGTTATAATATAATATTTATTTATTATGTGGTGCACCTAAGGAATCTAGGGGTGCATGCATCACATGGGTCTAACATTCTTGGGGATAATTTATGTGCTATATGTAACATGTTGGGTTAAATATTTAATGCAAGGTTACACATGGGAATAATATTTAATATTGAGAAAACTTAGTACCAATTTAAATAATGGGCTAATGGTTATGTAAGCTCATGGTATTATTCACATGGTTTTATGTAATACCACTTGGGGATTTTTGTTAGAACACAATGATCTACTGACAGGGGGGTGAATTAGTAGATATAAAAACTTTTATACTTGAAAACCTACATGTAGATTCAACCTTACAACCCAGATGTGCAGATTAAAACATAGAGACAAATAGAGAAAAAATAGAAAGAAAATAAGAGAGAAAGAGAGGGGGAGAAAATGAGAAAAAGGAGGAGAGATGCAGATAGAAAAAGAAAGAGATAAAGAGAGTTATATAGAGGGACAGAGAGAGGGAGAGGGAGATACAAAATGAGAGAAGCGGGAAAATATATATAGATAGAGAGATAGAGAGGGAGACAAAGAGATATAAAGAGATGAAAAGATAAATAGAGATATGGAGATAAAGGTAGATATATAGAGGAATAAAGAGAGACAAATAAAAAGAGATAAGAAGAGAGATAATGAAAGAGAATGAGGAAAAGAGAGAAGAGGAGAGACATAGTCACATAGAGAGGGAGATAGAGAGTAGATAAATAGAAGGAGACAAAAAATATATAGAGAGAGGTAGAGAGATAAAGAGGTAAAGGGGGAGAGATGGAGGGATAAATATGGATAGAAAAAGAGAGTAAGGGAGAGAGATATAGGAAGAGGGAAAAATATGGAGATAGGAAAAAATAGAGAAACATAGATAGAGGTAGAGAGAAGGGAAGACAAAATAGATAAAAATAGGGTAGAGAGAGGAATAGAGAGATCAAGATATAATGAGGAACATAGAGATAGAGATATAAAGATATATCTCTGTTTCTCTTCCTATATGTATCTATATATATCTCCACAATTATACCTCTCTCTCTCAATATATATCTCCCTCTCTCTACCTCTCTTTATATATAATTTCCTATATCTTTCTATTCCTCCATAGATCTCCCTCTCTTTGTCCCCCCCTCTTTATATCTTTATTTTTCTCTCTTGAGCTCTCTCTATATCCATCTCCATCTCTATCTTCCTTTCTACCTCTCCCCTATCTCTATCTCCTTACCTCTCCCTGTATCTCTCTCTCTCATTCCTCTATATCTTTCCTAATGTATATATCTCTCCATCTCTCCCTCTCCCTCTCCCTCTCTCTCCCTATCACTCTCTCTCTTTGTATCTCTCTACTTCTCCTCTATCCTCTCTCTATTTCTCTCCCTCCCTCTCTCTCTCTCTCTCTCCCCTATATATAACCATCTACATATCTATCTCAATATCTCTCCCACTCACACACACACTCCCTATTTCTCCCTCCCTATATTTATCTCTATATATTTCTCTTACTCTCTCTCTCTCTCTCACTCCCTATTTTTTCCTCCCTCTATCAGCCTCTCCCACCTCTATATCTCCCTCCATATCTATCTCTAGTACTTATCTCTATCACCTCCTTTATCTCTGACTCTTACCCACTCTATCTCTATCTTTCCATCTCTCCCTCTCCCTTACTCTTTATATCTCATTATATCTATCTATCTCACTTATTCACTCAATCTATCCCTCCATCTATCATACTCTCTCTCTATATACCTCTCTAACTCTCTTTATATATTTCCTATATCTTTATCTTGCTCTCTCCAACTCCCCCTCTTTCACTGTCTCCCTCTTTTTGTCTCTATTTATCCCTCTCCCTCTTTCTCTCTCCTTCCATCTCCCCCTCTATACATCTATCTCTCTACCTTTGTCTTTGTCTTTGACTCTATGTATCTCACCCCCTCTATCTTTCCAAAGTTTTATATATCTCTCAGGTATGTAAAGGATCATCCTGGAAAAAATAGGCCCTTAAGTGGCAATAAAAAGTTAGAAAATCAGAGTTAGACAACTTGATGTAAAAATTTGAATGATTTATCTATATTATTTCAAAAAAATGTAAAAATAGAATTTGTAGAAAACTGAATGTAGTTTGTAAAATACTAGACCTTTATTTAAAAAAATAAATCTATTTGGTGAAAATTTGAAATTTCAATGTAGTAGTACTTAAATTTTAGGGTAAAAATAAGAAGTAGGTGTCTGTCTGACCACCCTAACCTCAATAAAATGATATTATTTTTTTATAATATTTTAGATATAAGTAGAGGACTCATGTCTCGATGTGATGCATATTTTTTTCTAATTTTTTTCCAAGTACATAATTAATTATGATTTTTTTATTACAACTTTTAAAAAATATAAAAGATCGTTTGTCTAACCACCTTAACTTGGTCAAAACCTCATGAAACTAATTTGTATTTTTTTTAATCCTATAGTATGTGAAGCATAGAATGTGACGCATGTTTTGGATTCAAAAAATATGATACCGTTTGAAAGTTATAGATGTTTTTCAAACCTGTCAATCAGGACTTTATTCATAATTCTAATAGAAAATAAATAATAAATATTGATTAAATTCAAAGTAAAGCATAATTTATATTGGTGGAAAGCTGAGAATCTCGTCTAAAAACCCTTTTCGTTTCATTTATTATGGGTAAGAAAAAGGTCATCAACCACATGGGCCATCATATCACTTACATATCGCCACTTTTTGGCCCATCATGATCCTGCACATACCCTCTCAATCTCTCCTTTTTATCCTTATCTCTCCCTCTTTATGTCTATATCTCTCCCTCTATCCCCTTCTCTCCCCCTCTCTCCCCTCTCTCCCTCTTTCTATATCTTTATACTTCTCCTCTCTCCTCTCTCCTATATTTTTCTCATTCCTCTCCCTCCCTCTCTATATATTTATACATAACTATCTCCCTCTATATCCCTCTCTCTCTCTCTCCTATGGACACATAGACACATAGACACACTCCTTGTTTCTCCCTCACTATATCTACCTCTATCTATTTACCTCTCGATCTCTATCTCTCCATGTTTCTTCTTTCATCAATCTTGAGTTGTCTCTATCTTATCATCTCTCCATATCTCTAGATACCCATATATCTTTCCATCTCTACCTATTATATATCACTCCCTATATATTTTTCTTTCTATCTATCCCTCTCTCATTCTCTCCCTCTCTCTCCCTTTCTCTCCATCTCTATATATTTACGTCTTCCATGCCTATATATCAGTGTATCCTCTCTCTCTATTCATATCCCTCTTCTCTCCATATCCCTCTCCTCCACCTCCACCTCCATTTCCATGTTCATTTGCATCTCTATCTCTATCTACTTACCCCTTTCTCTCTCTCTCCCTCTCTCCCTATTTGAAGCATAACATGAGCCTAATGGTAATGGATCTTGATCATCTTCCTAATTTAGAGGTTTTGTTTTAGTTGTTTGTAGATCCTTGTAAACGGTTACATAACTGATTTGAAGTTGTCACTTTTCTATTGAAATTTGAGACCTTTGTTGCAAAAGTGACATCATTTTCTAAATGGACTACCAATTGACCTCATGTATACTACACAAATGTATGCAAAAAATAGACCAAAATTTTTCCTTATTTACCTTCCACACATCTTTGTGTATCCATTGCACACCAAGGTGTGATTGCTAGTTAAGTTATTATTAACATTTTGTGTACAATTCTAATTATTATATTTATTTATTTATTTTAATTTACTTGAAATTAATTGTGAAGATTTATGTAAAACTAGAATAGAGTATGAAATATGAAATTAAAATTATTTGGGAATTTATAAGAAAGTATAGGAAAGGATGGAAGGCTCTTCTTGGTACTATTCATTTGTAATCAATGCCTCTTTTAGAAATTTGCAAAAAAAAAATAGAGTGTTTCATGAGTAGCATCTTAATATAGTGAATAAAGGTAAAAATATATCTCATTAGAAATCAAGGTAAAATTATCTCTTTGGGAATCAACATAAAATTTTATGTCTATGGGAATAATAAAAAAAAATTCTAGAATAAATATAAAATAATATACTTTTGAGAATAAATGCATGAACATTTGTCTTTATTGGAATACAAGTAAAATTACATAATTTTGAGAATCAATGTAGATTCTACATCTTTCAGAACAATGCAAAGTTATAGTTGAGAATAAATGTAAAATCACACTCACTTTTGGAAATAAATGTAAAATTGCATATTTTGGGGAATAGATATTCCTTCCTTTATTCACAAACATATTGTTTCATTTATTTTGGGGAAATAAAGCAGTTATTTGCTCTAATGTTCTTTTATAGATATAGGTGCAAGCTAACAAAGTTGCACTGGTGGCTCACCTACACATCCTCCTAGACCAATGGGGCAATGCCCCGTGTGTTGTGGCTTGGGTCCTCGACTCGCCCTCCTCCTCTCGCGACCGGTTGCCCTCTTGGGGCCAACAACGGAGTGGCTCCGTGTGTCCCTGTTCCTAGCTCAGTGAGACTCTCCCCCTCTTCGGCATGCTCACTCTCCTCCATCACGGGTTGGTTAGGGATGGCCTTCCGGTGGTGCTTCGGGGAGCGGAAGTGGCGGTTCTGGGTGGCCCTCTGATACTCCACCTGGTTCTGGTTTTGGATGGCCTGCCAGTGGTAAAATTTTTCCATGGCTGGTGCTTGCAATCTCGCCTTGATGCAAGGACTAAGATAAAGATAAGGAAAAAGATGATGATGGTTGGGGTGCTCCTCTTGACGTCACTCTAGACCTTGCTGATGTATGGGGGAAAAATGGATGACAGAGACTCTCTTGGCTTTGCTGGCACCGCTCTCGCCACTTAATGGCCCTTTTGTTTTAATTTATCATGCTTTTGGAATTTTGGGTTAGGCCCATGTGACTTGATATTTTGTTATTTTTGGGCACTGCCCATGCGACTCTTGCGGTGTGCCTTTTTATCACCTGCCCTTTTTTTGTGAATATGTACTTTATATTTAATTTAATATAGATAGCTACCTATTCATAAAAATAAATAAAAAATATTTATATATTTATGTGAGGGGTGACCTTTAAATACATTCAAAGTTAGGGTATGTGCAGGATCATCATGGAAAAAGCAGGCCCTTAAGTGGCAATAAAATTCAGAAAATTAGAGTTAGGCAACTTGACATAAAAATTTGAATAAGTTATCTATATTATTTCAAAAATATGTAAGAATAGAATCTGTAGAAAATTAAATGTAGTTTCTAAACTACTAGTTTTTTATTTTAATTTTTTTAAAACTATTTGGTGAAATTTTGAAATTTCAATGCAGTAGTACTTAAATTTTAGGGAAAAAATAAGAAGTAGGTGTTTGTTTGACCACCCTAACCACAATAAAATTCTAATATTTTTTTATAAGATTTTAGATATAAGTAGGGGACTCATGTCCCGATGTGATGCATATTTTTTTGTAATTTTTTTCCAAGTAAATAATTAATTATGATTTTTTTATTACAAATTTTAAAAAATATAAAAACTCATATGTCTAACCACCTTAACTTGGTCAAAAGTTCATGAAATTAATTTTTTTCTTTAATCCTATAGTATGCAAAGCATAGAATGTGGCACATATTTCGGATTCAAAAAATGTGATATCGTTTGAAAGTTATAGATGTTTTTCAATCAACCCATCAATCAGGACTTTATTCGTAATTCAAATAGAAAATGAATAATAATTATTTATTAAGTTCAAAGTAAAGCATAATTTATATTGGTGGAAAGCTGAGAATCTCCTTTAAAAACCCTTTTCGTTTAATCAATTTTGGGTTTAAAAAAAATCATCAACCACATGGGTCATCATATCACTTAGATATCGCCACTTTTTGGCCCATCATAATTTTGCACATACCCATTATTATTAAAATTTTGTGTATAAATCTAATTATTATATTTTGAATTTATTTTATTTTACCTAAAATTTATTATGAAGATATATGTAAAACTTGAATGAAGTATGAAATATGAAAGTAAAATTATTTGGGAACTTATAAAACAATATAGGGAAGGATGGATCTCTCTTCTTGGTACTATTCCTTTCTAATCAATTCCTCCTTTTAGAAATTTGTGAAAAAGAAAGAGTGTTTCATGAGTTGCATCTTAATATAGTGAATAAAGGAAAAAATATCTCTTTAGGAATCAAAATAAATTTTTATGTCTATGAGAATAATGTAAAATTATATTGCAGAATAAATGTGAAAATGTGTCTTTATTGGAATAAAGGTAAATTACATACTTTATAGAATCAATGTAAATTTTACATCTTTTAGAACAATGTAAAGTTATATTTGAGAATAAATGTAATCACATAATTCTATAAATAAATATAAAATTGCATATTTTAGGGAATAAATATTTGTTCCTTTAATCACAAATATATTGTTTCCTTTATTTAGTGAATTTTATATATTTATGCGAGGGGTGATCTTTAAATATATTTAAGTTATTATTAACATTTTGTGTATAACTCTAATTATTATAATTATTATTTATTTTAATTTAGATGAAATTTATTATGAAGATGTATGTAAAACTAGAATGAAGTATGAAATATGAAATTAAAATTATATGGAAACTTATAAAAAAAATTAGAGAAGGATGAATGTCTCTTCTTGGTACTATTCATTTGTAATCAATGCTTCCTTTTCGAAATTTGCAAAAGAAATAGTGTTTCATGAGTCGCATATTAATATAGTGAATAAATGTAAAAATTATATCTCTTTTGGAATGAAGGTAAAATTATCTTTCTTTGGGAATGAAGATAAAATTTTATGTTTGAGAATAATGTAGAATTAGATTCTAAAATAAATGTAAAATCATTTTTGAGAATAAATATGAAAATATGTATTTACTCAAATAAAGGTAAAATTAGATAGTTTTGAGAATTTAAATTCTACATCTTTGAGAACAATGTAAAGTTATATTTGAGAATAAATGTAAAATCACATACTTTTGGAAATAAATGTAAAATTGCATATTTTGGGGAATAAATATTTGTTCCTTTATTCAAAAACATATTGTTTCCTTTATTTAGTCAATTTTATATATCTATGTGAGGAGTGATCTTTAAATATATTTAGGTTATTATTAACATTTTGTGTATAACTCAAATTATTATATTTATTTATTTTAATTTAAATGAAATTTATCATGAAGATGTATGTAAAAATATAGTGAAGTATGAAATATGAAACTAAAATTATTTGGAAACTTATAAATATAGAAAAAGATGGATGTCTCTTAATGTATTATTCCTTTGTAATCAATGTCTCCTTTTAAAAATTTGCATAAAGAAAATAGATCATTTCATGAGAAATATCTTAATATAGTGATCTAAAATATATAAAAATAATATTAATCTTATATTATATATTTAATATATCTATAAAAATACATATGAAAAAAATGTAAATATACTTTATTTATATATCACAAGTTTTTTAAAAACTATTTTTTTTAATTGGAAAAATGCATATTATTAATAATTAACAATTAGTTTATAAGAGTAAAAAAGTGATTAGAGGAGGCATATCCCAACCAAAATGACTAAAAGAGACCATAATACAAGAAACACTCAAGAACATATGAGCTATGACAACTAAGAAAAAACTTAAAGAAATAGTACAATTTACAAGAGAATCACTTTTCTCCAAGAGTGGTAGTACATTTTATTTTTTAATGATAGTAACCATTGGGAGTAGAGATCCATTATGATTTTTAGCTTTACATCTAATCAACCAAATATATTGAAGGATACATTGCCAAAAAGATTTTGAAACTATATTCTAAGAACAATACAACACTAAAAGATTTGATTTCCATTTCCATTTTATATTAAACATGTCAGGAATAAGAGTCATAATTTCTTGCAAAATTACTTGAGTATGTTTACATGACCAAAAGGCATGTTTTATGGTTTCCAAATTTTGACAAAAAGGACATTTGATGGATTAATTACATAGAAATGTGAGGCATTATCCCACAACAATTTTGTAATGAATAATATTCCATGCTATAAATTGAGCTTTGGCCTCAATTTTTGATTTCCAAACAATAGTGCTCAAGCTGAACCATTTAGACTTGGACCAATTTAGATTCCATTTCAAATTTAATCTAGGATGAATTTGAATTCGAGGAAGGATATTAAGGTAAATAATTTTAAGAGGGAAAATTTAAAGTGTTATAGCTTGGAAAACATCTCCAATCCTTGAAAAATTATAAGAAACAAGACTAGATAGTTTTAGTTGCAGCTCTAAAGGAACAATATATTGCACCTTATGAATGTTATTAATAAGAGCATTGGATAGCTTGAATTCATGTTTAAGTTGCATGTAACTTTTGCAAGTTAGAGTTGTGAATTCTAAAATGTCCCTGAATTCCTTGAAGCCTTTTTTTGAATAAGAGCTTGCTATGCAGCCGAGGGATAGTCACTAAAGGTTTCTCATAAAAAAATATCAATCTATTCCACCAAATAGATGAAGCAAAAAAACTCATGCCAAGATTGAGATCTTGTCCTTTCCATTCAAGAAGAGGAGAAAGATGTTGCCAAGCTTTCCATATGCTTAAAAATTGTTTGGAGGATTGAGGTTTGAAGTATTTTGACATTAGGATTTTATCTTTCCACCCACCTTGTATCCAAATATTATTGGCTTTCGCTATAGCAAGTCGATGCCTAATAAGAAATTTTCCTGGTGATGCTCCATTAAGAGATCTAGTAATCCATTTAGTAATGAGGCAAATTCCTTGTGCGAGGGGATAAATTACTCCTAAACCCCCTTTGTTTTTTGGTTGGATGCAGTATGACCATGACGCAATTGGGAGGCCTCTTTTGTTACTCCATTTTCCCCATAGAAACCCTCTGATTAGCTGGTTATAACTGCTCTTTGAAGGAAGCCAACATAAAGAGATGAAAACACAACTAGCTATGAGGATTTTGTTGGCAATTTAAATGTGTCCAACCATAGATAATTATTTTTGACCAAATATCGAGATTTCTTTTTACTTTATTGATGAACCATTTCCATATTTATAATAGTGAAAATCCTATTCCAAAAGGAATGCCCAAGTATCTTGAAATTACTCCATGATTGTTGAATTTTCATTGTGTGGGAATTCAAGGAGGTGGCTAATCAGCTGTAGTCATCCAAAATTCAGTTTTACTAAGAGAAAGTTGTGAGCCAATTGCTGAATAAAATAGGTCTAAGACATCTAGGGTGTTATTAAGTTCTTGAGAGTTTTGAATGAATAGTAAGCTATCATAAAACATTTATGAGAGTTGAGAGAAACTTCATTTCCAGGTAGAGAGATGCCATCAATGATATTTTTCTTTTTAACATGAATTTAAAGGTATCTAAGAGCATCAACTATGAGAACAAAAAAGAAATGAGCTAAAGGGTAACCTTTTCTTATCGATCATTGAAGAGGAAAGGCTTGGGTGATTGAGCCATTAATAGCTAAGTAGGCACTAGCATCAGCAAAAAGGAGTTTAACTTTTGAAATAAGCTTAGGTCCAAAGCCTAACCACTTGAGCATTTTTAATATAAATTGCCACCTAATCTTATCATAAGATTTGTCAAAATCCAATTTGATGAGGAGGTATTTTGTCTTGTTTGTTGAGCTCAATCAACAGCTTCCCAAGCAAGCACCAAATTGTCAAGAATGAATCTTCCTCCTATAAATCCAATTTTCTCAAGTCTAACAATTTATTACACCATTTGTTTAATTTTTTTTGGAAATAGCTTTGGCAATAATTTTGTAGGAGGTATTAAGGAGGGTGATCAGTCTCCAACCTACAATGTTACTCTCATTTTTCCCTTTGGGGATTAATTTTATCAACCCTTGATTGATAGAAGAACCTAAGGATCCCTTAGAAAAGGATTCTTTTTAGACCTCATAGAAGTCGTCCTTAATAAATGGCCATAAATTTTTTTAAAATTTTGCTGGTAGGCCATCAATTTTGGATTTTTAGAGTCAAGCATATCATTCAAGGTAGCATCCAAATCTTCAATGGTAAGGAAGTAGTCTAAGTAAAGGTTTTGTTCAAGATAATTCTTGCTAGGAATGCAAGATTTGACCATATGTTCAACTATTTCTTGTAGCTGATCGCCTCCAACAAGATCAATAAATAGTTGTTAATAATGCTGAAAGAAGAAATATTTAATATAATTAGGATTGTAAAGCTTGTGCCCCTCTTGGTCATGAGTAGACATTATTCTTTCTTTGGAATGTTTGTTATTGAGATAACTAAAAAATAATTTTGTTCTCTTTTCTCCTTCTTTCACCAATCCAACCTAGACCTTAATTGTGCTCCTCAACCTCGATAAAATTCAAATCTTCTAAGTTTTGTTTTAGCAGTAGCAAAAAAAAGTTGAAGAGAGATATTTGTAGGTGCATAATTTAAAAGAGCTCTACTATTTTCCAAATGATATCTTATAATTTTTCCATTCTTGATCTTTTTCTAGCCATTTTCCCCCATATACTCTTAGGAAAGTAAAGTAGTGTACAATAGCATCATTCCACCATTGTAACTAGCTTTCATTTTGTTGAGGTCTAGGGGCATCATTCCAAATGGAAATCAGAGGAAGAAAAGAGACCAATGTTGGAAAATTCCTCAATTCCCCCTTCACAAGTTGAAGCTCATGTGAGACGAAATCAAAGTGAAAAGGAACACAAATGAAGAAGTCGTGCTATGAATCATCAACTTGATGAAGATAGAAAATACTCATTTAATGATCCTCTATCCATACAATTAAATTCCAATAAAATATGTCCCACTAATTTATCTTCATCATTGTCTAACTCTACTTTTCCTCCCTCACCAAACCATAAAGTTGAACTTGATTTATCTCAGCCAATTTTTTTTTAAAAAGATCTTACATGGATAATAGTTCTTATAATCATGCTGATAGTTCTAGAGTATGTAGACCATTGTGTATATTTTGATACTGAATCAAAAATTAAAATGGACATGCACATAAAGAAGACCATAATAAATTACCTCTTATGTTTACCAAATCAATGAACCTAGATGGGGGCAACCATGATGATCCTCCTAATGTGAGTGACCCACCATGTGTTGGACCTAGTGCTACTCCTTGTATTGCACTTGCTATAGTCTCTTTAGATTGTTGTCTGTCTTCTATTTATGATGAGAAAGATTGGGATGCAGATGGTTTTCTATAGATTGGCTCACATGTGTAGTGTCTTATTTGTCTTTATGATTTTTATTGCACATACTATGATCTCCCCAATGTGCTGATTGGAATGTATTGGTGTTTTCTAGTTTCTTTTGGATGAACCTTATTCTTTTTGACACAAGGATAAAAAGAAAATGAATCTGTTGTGACATTCCTCTATTTGTATCTTCATTCTTATTTATGTTGTGAATGATTGTTTTTATTCTATTTGTTTCCTTTTGGGAATGATGCAAAGTGTTGAGGCATTTAGGTCTCTTCCATGTTGACTTAAAAGATTTTATGTTATCTTTATGTGTCATTCCTAGATCTTGTGTTCATAGTTCTACAAGTATTTGGGGAATGATGTCAATTTAGAGCATAATCATATTATATATTATATCTCATCGATATTGAGCCCAAATTTGTGGATCCCTCATGTGCTATCTTTTCTTGTTAATTATATGGCTTTATTTTGGGGGAAACCCCTGTTGCAAGTATGAGGGTGTTTTCATTTATGTCAACAAGAAGTCTACTGACTGGTGTTGTCATTGATGTCAACTATGTGATGAAGATGTCAAAGATATGGAGAAAATTATGAAAAATAGGAAAACAGGTTGTTGCAGGTTGTGCACGTATAGTTGAGATGTTGAGGAGGTTTTGTGAGTATACGAAGCTATCCTTGTGTTGTAGAGTCTAAATATGAGTTGGAATGAAGTAATGAGATGAGATGATGTCTCTGGTACTTGGTTTCCAAGTGATTTTGAGAAAAATGATAACTAGGGTAAACTGTGTTGTGCAAGTGGTCATAGTGTGCTCCAGTATTGTGCTCCACATTTCTTCTATGTTGATTATATGCTTGTGCATATCTTACAAGTTATTCAAGGTTGTCAGAGGTTGTTATATTTATAATTTTGGTTTTTGGATCTTTGTACAGTGTGAGATATTTTCACTAGTGTGTGAGCCAATCTTTTAGTGATGTTGTATGTGGCCCAAAAAAAATGCGTTTTCTCCATGTTTCTCTACTATTGCTTTAGGTTGTGCAAACTTGGTAAGTTTCTTATAATTCTTGTATCTTTCTATATTTAAGATTTTACTTGATTTGGTTCAGTACAGAGTGATTTTCATTTGTTAGTATGCAAATAAGGGTTACTAGTTGTTCTAAAATGAAGTACATTTGTATGATGCAAGCTCAGATGAAGTGTTTGATGAATCTTAGGTAGTTCATGGATTACTATAGATTGTGTTCAAGTGAATTATGTTATCCAGATGATATAGATTGATCTAAGGAAGTGTTTACTCAATGATTATGGTGTTTAACATAGGTCTTGGTTGACCTTGTGTTTAACACTACATGCGAGGATTATGAATGCGTGTTGAGGTCTATTGGGATCTATTTGGGTCCTAATTAAGAATTTATATAGGTCACATTTGTTTCTATCCATCGTGGGAATGTTTAGGTCCCAACCTATTTTGAATTTATATGTATAACAGATAGTTGCCGACATTGGAGAAGGTTTTTGAGGTTGAGATCGATATAAATATGTATGGTGTTGCTATGAGTTGAGGTATGAGAGAAGTTAGAAGAAATATATATGCGATATTGATGCGAGTGATGTGCTTGATGTGAATTTGAGTAGAGCAGTGTAAATTTCAATGTTAGGGTTCCTGAAGGCATCCAAAATTATTCATGTAAGACTACAAAAGTGTGTGAACAATTGGGGTGGATTCGTTGTTGCATTGAGAAGTGTTCTCTGTGTAACATTATTCTTTTATCTTCTTTTATTTATTTTAATGGTAGTGAGCCCTACCAATGAGCCTTTGGATAATGTGTCCTATTCTAGAAGTGATCCCTTTTGTACTAGTTTTTCTATTATTTATATTGTGAGCTAATCATCACCGTGGTTTTTCCCTCATTAGGTTTTTCACATAAATCTGGTGTTCACTTGTGTATGGTGTTGTGATTTTAGTTTCTATTATTTGCATTTCATGTTTGATCATTCTAGGAGAATAAGGGTTTAATGAATGCATGTGGATATGATCATTGTAGAATGCTTTGAAGGTTTAATTTTCTACAACTGATTCACCCCCCCTTCTTAGTTATCTTGTTCATTTCAACAACCCCTTGTCATGAAGTTAGATTTGTTGGGAACATATCATTTGGAATAGGGTTTCCAAAAAAGATCACATGTCTTATCAAATATCATTTTTATTCTACTTTAAAGGTAATTTCTCTTGGTTGGTGTTAGCAATTACTTTAAGGTTGCAACATACATTCCATTATGTGCTTCACTTTGTTCCACACAATTGGAAATTTGTGATACATTTGTGAAATATTGATCATATTTTATAGCACCTTATTAGAGTTATTTTTCAAACAATGATCTTTGCTTATAGATATTGATATGGTTGACATGAGAACTCACCAGTGAATGGCGAGCTTTACTAGCCCTTGTGTGGTTTTCATTTACTACCCTATTAGAGAAACTCAACTAGTAAATATCATACTTCACTAGCCTGTGATGATTCTCATGGGTCACTTACTAACCCTTGTGTGCTTTTCATTTACTACCCTATTAGAGAAACTCAACTTAGAAAATATCAAACTTTTCTAGCCTATGATTCATGAATGCCTTGGGTATGGATCTGTTTAGTAAGAAAAGTGATCCCAGATCTAATTAGGTTGACTAGGATTATCTCCTTTTTACTTGACTCAATATTAAACATAAATGAACTAGGGTTTTGATGATTGAATTTTTTCCATAGTGGAGAGCCAATCCCCTAGTGATTTATGTTTTTGATGTGTTGTGTTGAGGTAAATTTGATGTGTGACTTAACAAGCCTATTTGACATATAATTCTAGATCTAAAATGATAATTTATTAGACAAATGAGAACATAAAGTTCTAAAAATAATATGGATTTGAGAAGTGATGACAAAGAGGAGCCTACACTATAAATTTTAGCTTGAATTGGTTGGTCTAGGGTGCAAGCAAACCCTAGACTAAAACCTTACTCTTTCAGATTTGCAAAACCTAGATTGTAGGTTAATATCTACACTCTGCTTCCTTGGACTGTCACTAGCTAAAACCTTCAAATCTCACCTACACACATGAAAATAGGTAAAAATGTTGTGTTTTATAGGGACTTGCCTAAATGAAATCTCGTGTTGGTATTTCTACCTCCACAACATCGATTCATGATGATCAAGAGAGCATGTCCTAGGTTGGGAAGAGGCTAAAACAATAATAATTGATTGAAATTGATAAATGACAAATGATAGTGTTACCTTGATATGAAAACCCTTGAAGAATAGACACCACACATAAGCTGCCACAAAAATTTGATTGATGGATGTCTTGAATGCTTGATGGAACTATAAAAGGTGAGCTCATAATACAATGGATTGTTGTAGTTAACATGTAGAGGGAGGATCTCTGTGATCAGAATAAGTAGAAAAAAAGTGAAAACCTGGATGATGCTCACCTAAATCAAACCTTGAAGGAAATAACTCAAGAATGTGAAAAGCTTGCTAGAGACAATGCTACCCTAAAGCATGAAATGGAATCTATGGTGATGAAGCTGACTAAGGAGATTGAAGAAAGGGAGAAGAATGAGGATAATCCTGTTCAGTCCTTAAAAGAAAGATCCGATGAATACAAAAGAATAAATGGAGAATTCATTCAGTTAGAAAATGAATTGCAACAATCCAGAAACAATGAAGAAGAACTTGAAAAATAGATTATTATTCTCAGGGATGAAATTACTACTACAAATGAATACAAGGAGAAGTTTAAGATTAGCTATGTTAAGCTTTATGAGTTGAATCAAGGACAAAATAATGCTAAAGACAAGCGAGGTCTTGGATATGAAAAATGAGAAAGTTTGAGATCTGGACAAAGAAATCTTAGGCAAGGAAATCAAATGAACAAAGATGGAAGCTATCCGATAAGACAACCTAATGCTCAAAATTTTAATGGATACTATTTTTCTTGCAATAAAATTGGTCATATGTCTTCTTAGTGTAGAAGTAAAATTAAATCAAGCAATCTATCATTCTCTAGTCAGTGTTTCAATTACAAAAATTTTGGTCATAAATCAATTGAATGCAAAAATGTGTCAAACTACTCTATTAGTAGAAGGAATGTCGAATGTTATACTTGTGGAAAAATTGGGAATATTTCTAATCAATGTAGATCAAGAATAAATCAATGAAATGATTGGTATGGACAAGGAAATATTGTGTGCTACAAGTGCAACATATATGGTCACATTGCAAGATTTTGCAGAAATAAAAATTTGTGTAGAAAATGTCTGGTATATAGAGGCAAAAATACACAAAAAAATGATAAAGCAAAAGGAAAAATGATTGTGGATGAAATAAAAGATCAGATGAAGAAGACATGGGTAAGGAAGAATGAATTTGATGTTGGAAATGGTTCTACACAGGGACTTGCTTCCGGTAATTCCTCTAGAAATTGATCTCAGGCCATTGGCCCAGGGGAAGTTTTTCAAGAAAATCCTTTTTCCCCTATCCATAAGTTGGTACCTGATCACGAAAATATTTTCAAAAGGTTTATTAATGATCTATAGAGGCTTTGGAAAAAAAATTCACAAGGAAACTCAAAGAAATCATAGGTCGGTAGAAGAAAATTTCTCTCTATGTTTGAGAAAATAGGGTATCTAGAATACCTAGGACAAAGGAATTTATTACAAGTGTGCAAGCTATATAAGGCAAGTTGAAACTCTCATTTCTCACTTTTCATGAAATAAGAGAAGAAGGAGAGATTTTGGTAGAAAATATCGAAGGAGTAAAGTTAATTCGGTGGAAAATATTGAAATTGATTAGGTATTTCAGTTTTTTTTGAAATTCTATGCAATTTGGTGTGTGGTTGTTCGAAGGGAAAAATGCAACAAGTCGAAGGGTCAATCATTTTAGATGAATACAACAGTGAGAAAATTAGATCCTTAATAAATTCGTTGTTGCTCGATGAATTGAAATGGGTGAGAAAATCCAAACACAAGAATCTGGACATTTGGAATGAGTTTCCCTATTTCGAGAATGTGGAAATCATTAAATTCATTTTGAGCAGATTGAATAATGACACTTTGATTTTGGACAAACCCTACATTATTTTGAAAGAAGTAATTAAAAATTAGTTGGATTATGCAAAGTTGGGGATATACCGAGAAACAAATTCATTAGGAATAAAGAAGTTGAAATCCTAACCGGAGTTATTGGAGATCAAAGGGCACTAATAATCTCAACAATCAAAAACCCTATGACAAGGTACATTGTGCATGGCATATCCTACAATATATTTTTTAGAAATAGAGAAGGAGAAACCTCAGCTGGCATAGTCTACATCTCTCACAGAATGATAATGGAAGGTCAGGACTTTAACCTGTGTGGACTACTAAAGGATCAACGGATGGAGAATGTGAAATTAACAAAGATGATAGATTTCCCTTTCAGGTTTGGTACTCTGGTCATATATCTAGTAATGTATTTTCTGAATTGCTTACCAATGAACAACAATGTGATGTGGAAAGAAAATGAACTAGCGTGCAAACAAATCTACACACACTTTAAAAGTCTGGCAAACTGTGATCAAGAAATTGGGAATTTCTTTAAGAGTTTGCTAAGAAAGACTAGCTTAGTTGGTACTTCTCTTTTAGTAAAAGCACTTGAAGTTGGCTCCTCTTCTAGTGAGATGGAAAGAAAGAAGAAAAGAGAAAAAAAAATTGTTGTTTGTACTCCTTCGGAATGCAAGATTTTGAAAATTGAAGGAAAAGGAAAAGAACAGGAGATTGTGGATATACTAGATGAGGAATTCGATAAGGAAACTAAGGACACAAAGGGAAAAGAGTAGGATTTAGCCGAACCAGAACAAGAAAAGGAAATGACAGAAGCAAGTGAAGAAGAAGATAACTTGTTGGAAGAGAAACTATAGTAGCTTATTCATAAGGAAGGTGGAATGCAAAAAATTTCTCAATTATGGTCCATCAGACCCTCATATGATTAGGATATGATTCTAAGTGTGCTTAATGCTCATATTGTGCACAACCAGATCAATTTGGAGAGCTTGCAAAATAATTTACCTGAATAAATGATTGAATGCATTAAGGAAGCTATGGAATCTAAGTTTCAAAACAAAAAAGAAGGAGAAATAATCTCTCATTTGAAGGAGCAGTTCAAACTATCACTTACCAAGTTGAAAAAGAAAATGAATGAGCTGAGGAAATGCATAAGTGAAGCAAATAAAATCTATAACTATTGCATCCATTGGCCTCATGCAGTTGGGAAATACAAAGAGAAGTTGGAGCAAATTGAAACATAATTGAATGGGATTGGAAAAAGTTTTGATATGTTTCAGGATCAGGATGGTACAATCAGGAAAAGGATTCAAGAGCTACAGTTTGAGCACTTAAAAGTTCAACTCACTAAAAACACACTTGTGGACACTTTTTGGAAAGTAAAGGACCTAACTAAATGCAAATTGGAATAGATGGTTGAGATATTGAGGAAAGGGGAGAAATTAGAGGATGCAATCACAATTTTGGAATCCCTCACTAAGATTGTCAACAAGACATCTAAAAATAACAACATGATCATAACCATTGGGATTTCAATAGAAGCTTGTAAGAAATTTCTTCCGGAGATGAAAGAAAATCATAAGATAATTTTCTAACTCAAAGTAGCAATTGTTCTTTTTTAAAATTTTGAATTAGTTTTGAAGTTTTGGGGAGATTGAACATGTGTTTTGTCAATTATTGGTATAAGGCTTCTAGTTTTTTCATTTATGTCAAAGGGGGAGAGAGAGTAGTGAAAAATGCCATATCAATCTTAGGGGAGCTATGTTTTGAAATTTTGAAGTTTGGCAACGTACTCATATTGGCTTTAAAACTTAGTCATTTTTCACTAAGTGTTGCCATCAATGCCAAAGGGGGAGATTGTTGGCATATGGATTTTAGTGTTTTCATTGATGGAAACCAAAGTCATTCATCTAGTCCACAATTTATTATTGATTCATATCGATAGAACATAATGAAGAATAGGGTATCCAATTAAAGGTAAAAACGTTGATCTATATACTTCATCAGACTATTATTTTGAGTTGTGGATCTCAGAGAAAGGTATGGTGATGTTCGTACTCTCTTATTCAAGAAGGATTGAGGTGCACAATTACTGGTGTATGATCTAGGAGATATAGTGCATTGATTTTCTGGTTATCTATGCTAGAAGACCAACTTGGTGGATATATCTATTGTGGATATCTCAAGAGTAATTTGTTAAATGTTTCTATGTTCGAACATGTTTATTTGGGTCCTCACTATTCTATAACCGACTATGGGTGGTGCACATAAAGAATTAGCTATGGATTTAGATGACCATTAGAAAGTATTTTATGTTTTATAAAAGTTGACATATGAATGATCAGATCCTTAATAGCGGATATATATCAGATCGGTTGTATCATTTTGAAGGAGAGAATGTTTGAGATGTGAAGTATATTAGTGTGTGGTGTGAAATTCAGAAGGATAGTGGTGAAAATTTATCTATAGATGGATTAATGATGTGAATTATAGAACAAAGCAGAGCAGAGCAGAGCGAAGTGCAGAATCAAACAAAAGATCTAGAATCTGATCTATGAGCCTAACCGGAACTGTAACCTGGCATAAGTAGATGCTATTAATTTAGTTCAAACATTTAGATGGTCTTAATCTGAACTTTTTGTAAGGTAATAAGCCTTTCTACTTTGAGCAGTGAGCTCTAGGCAGTGAGCCTAAATGCAAGTGCATTCCCATTTTGTAGACCTTATATTTGAGTACTCAAATTATGGATTGACCTCCACTGTGGTTTTTCCCCTAATAGGGTTTCCATGTAAAAATCCTTGTGTTATGGTGTTGTGGATGATTTCTTTGTGTTTTTGCATCTTTCCTTCGATTTAATGTTGAAATGGTTTAAATATCAAATTAATAAAGGTAAGATTTGCAAAACACTGATTCAACCCCCTCTGAGTGTTCCCTTGAGTCCAACAATGAGTCCTCAATGATCTTGGAAAGGTGACTTTTGGTGAAAGGTACACATTATTTTCCCCTTTAAAGATCTACCTTTTGATTACTATTTTTGTAAGATTTGATTATTGTTCTTCATTTGCATCTTATAGCTTGTATTTTGGAGCTTTTTTTATGGCTTTGATCTTTCTCTCCAAAGTGTTATTTAGCTTTTACCCCTGTCCTTGCATTGATAGGAATTTTTTTGATTCATGCCTTGATCTGACTCACCTTTTTGGTTGATTGTCATTTCATTGTGTGGATCTCATTTAATTTAATGAAGTTATCGAAATAGGTTGTTGTATTAACCCTCATCCACAATCAATCATTTTCCCGATATTTCACTAAGCACATAGCTTGAGGAGAAAAACCTAGTGTGGAATTGTCAAGGGTGACAATTTTCGATGCTACAAAATCTGAGAATTCTATGGATATTTCTAGTTGTTAATGTCATACTACCTTTTTATGTGTTTACATTATGCTTGCATTATTTTTACGTCATGTGTGCATTGTGTTTTGCATTTGTATTATGTTTAATCTATCTTTTAGTGTATTCTTCATTTTTGTATCTTTTTTGTATTTCACCTTATGTGTGTGTGTTCCTTTGTATTTATATTTTTGTTTCATAAGATCTTGAGCTTGAGTGCTAGCACATCCCCTAGATTCAATGGCATCCTACCACTATAATTTTTGGATAAAAGAACCCTTCTTGGCTTATCCTCTAGTATGAGAATGAGCATAATTTCATAATCTCACTAAAGTGGGGGCTAAATGTAGCATCATAAATTATCTACCTTGAAAATTTTACACTAGTTTTAGCTCCCCCTTATGTGCTTGGACCTAATTATGCTAATAATTTTCTCATTTTACTATCATTTCTAGAAAATCAAGATATAATTGAGAGTTAATATTAAATATATATTTTGGTTAAAAAAAACCCAAAATAGATCTAGTCTAGGGAACCACCACCCTCAACCAACCTATTTTGACCCAATTTTAAATATGTTATTGATGATATTTTTACATTTGTGAACAATGGTGAAAAGTGATGTTGTTTTATGGTCTAGGTCATAGAACACCACTATTCCCCAATTGCCATTCAATAATATCCTATGAGCCCAAATTGGATTGACTATCAACCCAAAGGTGAGTCTATTCTCAATAAGGAAGACCTAGGAGGGGTTCTTTTAAGATTTGAAGGGTTCACCACCAAGTGAAAGATTGGAAAAGACAACTTAACATTCAACTCACCAAACCTAGTAATGGAAGTCAAATCATGAATGCAAATGATGAAATTAAGCAACAACAAGTTAGGGTATGTGTACTTGGGGAGTTTGGAAATGCAAAAATGCTATCAAAATATGCTAGGGAGGACTAAGACGCCCTTATTGTTGTCTTAGTCCTGTTGTTATTTTTTGAGGGAAATGCGAAATATTCAGATGTCAGAACAAAATCTGGAAGAATCTCTACAAAATACCCTTGGGAGGACTAAGACACCCTTACTATTGTCTTAGTCCCGTTTTGAATTTTTGAAATATCTGAATATGATCTCGAGGCTCAATGTCTGCACTTCCTTCTTCTTAGATCTCAAGACTTGAAACTTCCAGATCTGGCCTATAGATGAGTTTCCGTGAAGATGACAACTTAACAATGAAACTTTGCAACTTTGCACTTCAAATGATCTTCAAGAATTCAACCTAAATCTGTGAACACAAACACACAAGAGAGGAAAAACTGGTTGCTTGTTAGTAAATGGGGCTTTGCCTCGGTCTAACCCCTTGTTGGTAATTAAACCTTGGAATCAAATGAACTAAATGAAGGAAATGATGAATGAACAAAGTGCTATGTTGCAACTCACCAAACCCTTGTTATGAAATCTGCAAACTTGTGTGAGGTGGCTAGTTTGAATGTAGATCTTGAAATGCTTGAATGGTTGATAGATCTTGACTTGAATTACTTGCTTGAATAAAAACCCTACATCACAAATATTAGCTTAGAAACACACATGATGCAAGAATATAATTGACATGATGCTTGAATCTTGATGATGGCTCCAAATGCTTGAAGAATTTCTCTTGAATGCTCTTGTGAACTCAATTATATTATTAGAAATTCTCTCACAAAAGTCTTAGGTGAAAATGAGTGAAAGAACCTTGTATTTATACTTATCCATGCTTAATATCCTAAAATTACACCACAAAAAGCCAACATATAAATTCATTAATTAAAGGAGGTTGAATCTCACCAAGATTTGAAATCAAATCTTGAAAATAAATTAAGGGGGACTAAGATGTCCTAGGTGGATTCCTAGTCCGAAGGCTTAAAACTCAGGGCATAGACTCAAAAACAGGGTCCCAAGACGTTTGGGGGACAAAGACACCCTAGGTGGCATCTTAGTCCCAACCCAAAAATGAGAGACACAACCAAAATTATGAAATTATAATTTATCCTTTGATGTTTTTCAAGATTAGCCATAAAAAGATATAATTCATTAGGCTTGTAGATGCAAAATAGGGCCAATTAAGACATAAATAGGGATAAACAAAGCAAGGCAGGCCCAAACAAGTGTGAAAATGAAAGGGAATGCATTTTCCTACACCACAATTAGAAAATATAAATTCATTTGTCATCTCTTTACAATTATTAGGAAAAAAATTTGAAATCCACTTGTGCATCCTAAAAAAGCAGTCAAGAGTAGTCAATAGAATAATTAATATCATTTTTCATTAGTCAAAATTGAATGTTAACAATACATCAATTCCATGTTTAAGATTGTTCATATTTTATGTTCATTTGTTTCATGAGTACTAACACTTGCACTCTATAGATTTATTTCTCCCTCTCCCTCTTCCTCTCTCCTTCCATCTCTCTCTCTATATATATTTATATATCTCCCTCTCCCTCTCTATCTATCTCCCCTATCCCTACCTCCTTACCTTTCCTTTCATATCTCTCTCTCCCCCCCTCTCTCTTTCCCACTATATCTCTATATCTCTCCCTCTCTCCTTATCACTTCCTATTCCTATATATCTCTACTTCTCCATCCTTTCTATTTCTCTTCCTCACTCTCCATCCCTCCCCCTCCCTCTCTATTTATTTATATATATCTCTTCCATTCTATCTCTATCTCTATATATCTCTCTCACTCACACACACATTCCCTATTTATCCCTCCCTATGTCTATCTCTATATCTCTCTCTCACTCTCACACACTCCTTGTTTCTCCCTCCCTATCTCTATATCTATTACTCACCCTCTCTATCTCTCTCCCTCACTATATTACTTGTCTAGATCACTCTTTCCCCTTTTATCTCTCTCCCTCTCTCTCTTATTCACTCCATCTCTCCCAATCTCTCTCTATATCCCTCTCTCTACCTCTATATATCAATTCCTATATCTTTTATTTTTGATCTCTCCATCTCCCTCTCTCTCATTATGTCCCTCTTTCTATCTCTATTTCTCCCTCTCCCTTGTCCTGTCTCCTTCCATCTCCCTCTCTCTCTCTCATTACCACTATCTTTCCCAAGTTATATTTTATCTATCTCTATATCTCATTTCTATCTCTATCTCTCCCTCTTTCTACCCCTCTCTCCCCCCTATATCCCTCTCTCCCTATCACTCTATCTTTCTATATCTCTCTACTTATCTCTCTTCTCTATTTCTCTACTTCCCCCTCCCTCTCGCCTCCTCTTTATCTATTTATATATATCTATCTCCCTCTCTATCTCTCTCTATATCTCTCTTACTCATTTACACATAATCCATGTTTCTCCCTCTCCCTCTCTATCTCTATTTCTATCTCTCTCCCCTCTCTCCCTCTCTCCCTCTCAATACCTCTATTAATTTTCTCTGTCACCTTCTTTCTCTCTCTCGCCCTCTCTATATCTATCTCCCTATATCACCCTCCCCCTCTCTATCTATATCTTATTATCTCCACCTCTCTCTACTCACTCTATCTCTCTTGCTCTATATATTTATCTCTCTATTTCTCTCTTTCTCCCTCTCACTCCTCTCTCTATTTATTTCTTTTCATATCTCTCTACCCCTTTCTCCCTATCTCTCCCTATCTCTCTCTATATATCCGTTTATCTATATCATTCCCCCTCTCCCTCTCCTCCTCTCTCCCTTTCTCCCTCTCTCCTCTCTTTCTCTCTCTTATTCACTCCATCTCTCCTACTCTCCTACTCTCTCACTCCTCTCTATCTCTTTCTATCCATATTTTTCTCTACCTCTATCTCCCTATCTCTCTATCTTTCTTCATATTTCTCTCTTTCCCTATCCCTCTCTATCTCTATATACTACACTCTATCTATATCTCTCCCTCTCTCCCCCTCTTCTTCTCCATCTCCATCTCTACCTATCTCTCTCTCCCCCTCTTCTCTCTTCCTCCTCTACCCATCTCTCTCCCTCCCCTCGCCCTCTCTCTCTCCCTGCATCTCTCTATCTCCCCCCTCCCTCCCTCCACCCTATCCCCCTATCTATCTCTCTATCTGTACCTTTCTCCCTTTCTCTTCCCATATATCTCTATCTATCTCTCTTTTCCTATATATCTTTATCTCTCCGTCTCTCTATCTCCCTCTCTCCTCTATTTGTATATCTCTACTTCTCTATGTTAGTCCCTCTATCTATCTCTATGTATCTCTCTCCCTCCCTATCTCTATATCTCTATCACTCGATCTCACCATCTATTTCTCCCTCTCCCTCTCCCCCTCCCTCTATATCTCTTTATCTTATCCTCCCCTTCTCTCTCTCCCTCTCCCTCTATCTATCTATTTCTCCCCCACTTTCTCTCTCCCTTAATCTTCATCTCCATCCCTATCTTTCTCTCTTCCTCTCTATCTCTAAACATGTCTCCCTCTCTTCCTCTCTACTTCTATCTCTCTCTCTATATCCATCTCTCTCTCCCTCTCCCTCTTCCAAGACCTCTATAACTAGTTATCTTTTCCTCTCTATCTCAATCCCTCTCTCTACCTCTATCTACATGTCACTTCCTATCTCTATCCTTATCTTTCTATTTGTCCCTCTCATTCTCCTCCTCTCCCTCTCTATATATTTATTTCTCCTACCTCTATCTATCCCTCTCTCTTCTCTCTCTTTATCTCTCCCTCTCTTCTCCATATCTCTCTCCTTCATCTCCATCTCCATCTCTATCTCTTTCTTCCTCTATATCTCTATCTCCTTACACCTCTCTCTCACTCTTCTCCCCTCTCTCCTTCTTTCTATCCCTATCTCTCCCTCTGTCTCCCTCTTTCCTTATTGCAAGAATACCATGAGCCTATTGGTAATGGAGCCTAATTATCTTCTTGATTCAAATGTTTTGTTTCAAACATGTTTGGATCCTTATGAGTTGATGCATAGTTTATTTGAAGCTATCACTTCTCCAATGAGAAGTTTTCTATACAAACAACATCATTTGCTAATTGGCCTACCGACTGACCTCATGTATTGCACAAATGTATGCAAAAACTAGACCAATTTTTTTGCTAATTGACCGTCCACACCTCTTTGACGTACCCATTGCACACCAAGGTGCGATTGTTAATGTGTGTGTATATATATATATATATATATATTACTTCTAATAGCTTTTAAGGTGAATCGCGTATAAGTTTGTTTATTATATTTTTTTAGGTATAGTGTTTTAGTTGTATATTAGTTGGAATTTAGTGCACAAAAGTCCACGCTTATACTGTTTTAAGTAAGTAATGTTATTGCAAAAACGCGTGAGCAGTCTCTTAACAAGTTGAAAGGTCAGTGAGATATAATCAGAACGGAAGGTTTGAACCCTGCCAACTCTCTCACCCAGCTGTACGTTGAAAAGTCTATTTAAGAATGGTAGGTTTTAATACTCAAAATACACAATATATATACTCCACTCCATTCCACGTTTGTTATCAGCTAATCTGAAACATCAACGCCTAAACGTTAACTGACCAACGTCTCAACAGCTCAAATTTCAATTTGCTTGGCAGTGCTTCAAATCTCTGCAAATTCAATTCGAATAAGATTTGTGTTGCAAATAGAGAAGCGTCAGAGTTAATAATAATCTATGGCAAATTCTGCATTAGGTATTGGCAATGGCTCTCTAAATGGCGAAGAACTGAATGAGGATGAAATATACAAAAGCCAACTGCAAATTGGTGATATGTGGCGAGATACCCAGGGCGCAAACAATTGGAACGGCTTGCTTGATCCAATTCACCCGCTTCTCAAAGCAGAGATAATCAGATACGGTGATTTTGCACAGCACTGCTACGACGCATTTGATAATACTCGGTCTTCTCAATACTATGGGAATTGTAAGCGCAGCAAAAGCTCACTCGGACACAAATTGGAATCTGTGAAATGTGGGCGTGGTTATCAAGTCACGGAATATATATACGCCAATACTGGAACCTTCAAATCATTTTTCCAGGAGAAATCGAGGGATAGCGGCGCTTGGATGGGATTTATTGCTGTTTGCACAGACCCAAATGAGATAAAAAGACTGGGTAGGCGTGATATAATTGTTGCATGGAGAGGCACCGAAACACCCCAAGAATGGATGCAAAATCTCAAAGACATATCAGTTCCTGCTGCTTTATCGTTTAGTAGAGAATCCAACAACCAAGCTGCCTTCAAACCGGATGTTCGGATAGAGAAGGGATTTTTAACATGTTATACCTCAGTAGATGAAGGCTCCGGAAGAGGCAGGCTCAGCGCAAGACAGATTGTTACGGCTGAAATAACAAGGTTATTGAATAATTTCAAAGATGAGGATGTGAGTATAACGTTCACTGGACACAGCTTGGGAGCTGCACTGGCAACCATAAGTGCATATGACATAAAACAGATGGTGATGAATGAAAATTACATGAGGTCAATACCTGTCACGGTCTTTGCCTTTGCCTCTCCACGCGTGGGAAACTTATCATTTGCCCAACACGTTGAGGAGATTGGAGTTAAAGTGTTGCGCTTGGTAAACAAAAAGGATTTGGTTCCTAAAGTTCCTGGAGTTTTCATGAATGAGAAAATGGGTTGGCTCACCAAAATTCTGTATTGGTTTCCATGGACATATGTTCACGTGGGAATCGAGATTAGTTTGGATAGCAGCAACTCACCAGTGCTGAAGCAAACTTATAATCCAGTCAGCTTCCACAATTT
Source organism: Sequoiadendron giganteum (assembly GCA_007115665.2). Classification (NCBI taxonomy): domain Eukaryota; kingdom Viridiplantae; phylum Streptophyta; class Pinopsida; order Cupressales; family Cupressaceae; genus Sequoiadendron; species Sequoiadendron giganteum. Next base: position 420,161,296 of record CM021110.1, on the reverse strand, counting down.
AGAGGTTTATCTGCACTTAATGGATGGGCTTCCAGAGAATAACAAGCTACCTTTCAAATTGCCACGAAGAGATCCAGCTCTTGTCAACAAGAATTCCGACTTGTTAATCAAAGAGCTTCAAATCCCTTCTTACTGGTGGACACGGAGAAATAAAGAAATGGTGAAACGCATAGATGGAATGCTGGTATACTCTCCGAGATCTCCGACTCCTGTTCCCATTCCTGAATTCTCTTCGTTCCTCATCTCTAATTTAGTAATTGTATTACAGGTGGTTCTTGCTCTTTTCGTAGTTATTAGTCTTTTCCAAATTGGAAGGACAAACTAGAACCCATACAATACTTCTCAAGGGTTTTTAATGTAATCTAAATTGTGAATATAGGGAAACATGTGTATGTACAATTGTTAATACAGGGAAACATGTGCATTTACAATTGCAATTGTTTTTGAAATTGAGATTATTTTCAATAATTATAAATAATAAGAAAGAATAATAGGATTTTACGTAAAGTCTACTATAATCATTTAAAAATAAGGTCTTTTAATAAAATAAATATATATTATATAAAAGTTTAAATATTTAAAGTGAAAGTCAAAATCTAACTAAAATTAATTTGTAATATGAGTTTTTTTTATTAGAATATATGTTATATTATGTCTCTTGTGTTTTTAGAATTTATGTTTCATATCTCTATTATCTCAAGCTTCCTTCCTTAATTAGGTCTTGATTGTATAGAGCTATCAAATATGTGATTTGATTCATTAAGATAATATATTAAAATAAAAAAAGAGGTGACAGTTTTGATCTTAGCAAAGGTGGCAATTTATTTCTTCATATTGAAGTGCACTTAATCTTTATATTGAAGGACAGTTTTTGAAGACTACACTAAGTGCCTAAAGAGTTACAACTTTTTATATATCTCATGAAACATTAGACATGTAAAATATAGCGATCTTCAATCTCCAAACTATGAAAATACAAATCACACATTGCTCATCTCTTGGAATGTGGTGATCTATCTCAATCATCAATTGATGAAAGTAGCACGAATCTAGCATAGATAAAATATAAGTGAATAAATCATTTGTACAGTAATTAGGCTTTTAGATCATGAAAATATTTGTAGAGGTTTTAGAATAGGAAATGTGCACTTTGATGCTACAAATTGTAGTAAATGACATGAGGCATCAACATGAAAGGTTTGGAAAAATGAATAAGTTATGGATCATGTATTGTATTCTTGTGATGTTTCTATTTGTTATCACAAGTGGAAATATTGTTTCAATCATGATAAGTTTGTCAACACCCTAGTGATTTTTTCATAATTGTGGAAAAAGCATGTTTCCTAGGTTTCAAAAGGTGGTGCAAATATTAAAAATTAGTCAACATCCTATGCCATTCTAGAGATTTCATTGTCATTTTTAGTTTCTCTATATTTTTTTGTCTCTTGATGCATTATATGATTATATATGATTTTTGTAACATGAATAGATGTCAAAATTGGGTTCTAAGAACCCTAACACTAGCAAGGAGTCAAAATTGGATTCCAAGAATCTTGTTGCACTACTTAAGGAAACTCCCCCACATAATGATGACATGCAAAGATCATCTGAAGAAATTGTCAAATCTAACCCTCTCTCTCAATTCAAGAAACCCCTAGTTAAGCCCTCTACTTTTAGAAGCCCCATTGTTGGGGCCAAACATTCTTGCACCCCTTTCAAGCAACCAAATCCATGGTTAAACCCTCTAGCTCTAAAAGTAAGGGCTAGAAGCCAAAAGATCTTATGACTATTAAGAAAGTTACTATAGATATTCCTGATGAAGGGGTGGAAGGATTGGTGGAAGATTCTAGTAGTGGTAAAGCAGAAAGGAGGTTAGCATGATTGGCTAGTAAGAATGCTAAAGGAAGAATACTTTCTTTTGAAGAACATGATGATGAGTCACTCAACGAGGAATATATACCAACTCAAGAGGAGCCTTTAGATCTAGGCGAAAAAGAATTGGAAGTTATGTTAGGGGAGGACCTGAGTGATGATATGACCAGTATGGAAGAGAATTTCAATGAGTAAGAAGAGGTTAAGGACTCAGAGGAAGATGCTGAGGGTGTTGAATTTATGGACAAGTGCCACACCGATGAGAATATGAATGAGAATGTGAAACTTATGGTAATATTTGAGGAAAATAGGGATTTGGAGGATAGGAACCTTTAGAATTATTAGCTTGGGATCAACTCCCTGTAAGAAAAAGTCAACAAGATGGATAGTGCCTTTAATAGTTTGATCTCTATTACCTATGGCATTATGAATAGGGTAATTTTTGGCATGATTTTCAGGTTGTCAAAGGTAAAGAAAATGAAATAAAAAATGGAAGCCACTTAGGATGCAAAAATTCCAATTGAGGACAATGATGGAAAGGAGAGGACCTATGGCAAAAGGATTTGGATTTACTAAAAAAAGGAATGAAATTTAATTAACCATCAAAAGGATTAGTTTTAGTTTCTACCATTTCTTATTTTGGGGCCTATGCTCCTTTCTATCGAAGGCCCGTGTGCCTTTCTATCATAGTTCAAGACTCATTTCATCCCGTGATACACCATTCACTATGGATATTAGGTTTTCTAACTCTTTCACTCATAGTGTTGACACTAGTCAACCCACTATGGATCATACCCTTAACACTTCATTTCCTATGACTTCCCTACCTACACCTAATGTGAATGATCTTCATGCAATGATCACTAATTTCCCTCTTGATAACCTTAGTAGAATGGATGAAGAGTTAGAGCAATTGAAAAACTTTGTAAGTTCTGAACCCATTATCACTAATGCAGTTCCTATGATACAAAGCATAATAAACTTAATTAAATCTAAACAAGGAATAGAAATGGTGCTTAGCCTTAATCACATCATGCAACATCACATAAGAAATAAAGAGAAGCACACTAAAAATTATTTAGTCAACTTCACTGAAGTTAAACCTCGTAAGGCCCTAACTAAGATCCTGCCTGAAATTGATTTCTCACAATGTGACATAATCAAACATGCACTCGATGGTCAGGTCTTTACATAGCTAGAAGAATAAAAAAAAGCCTACTAATGGGATATTAATTGATCCCGTTTAAGTAGAGAATCACTAAATAATTCTTATTTGTGCATGAACTTTATCAAGATACTTATGAAAAGATGAAAGAATGGATCAAAACACATAATGGTTTTGCTTTCCCTATGATAGGTTTAATAACTCTTCATTTGAAAGTAGGACCAAAAAAATTACATGTCTCATTTTCCATCATCCCATCATTAGACCAATTTCGTGTGAAGTTAGGCTACCCATGACTTCACTCCATGAATGCTACCCTATTGGTTGTGCATAAATCCTTAAAGTTTCTATTTGGTAATGAGATCTTTACTGTGCACCATAGTGGCTTTAATCTTGTGTCTTCTCATGGGAATTTATCACTGGATTTATTTTGGCCCAAACCTATGGAACCTATTAGGCCTCGTGAGAACTTATTTTTTAAATCTTATCAAAATTTTAAGGAAAAGCACATAAAAAAGTTATCCCTTACCAATATGTGTCAACCCATGATTGAACTAAAATCCTTTCCAAGTAACCAAGACCAAAACACAGAAAAACCTCCACCTATTTCCTATAAGAGACCACAAGATAACCAAATAAGTACCATTGTGCCTCTTAAAATCAAACAAACTTACAAACCTAAAGAGAAAGTGGTTGAAAAACCTCTCATAGTTCCTTTCGTTCCTCCCTTAAGGGAAGAAAAAAAACCTATGGTTGATAAAATCACTCCTATACAACCACAATGAAAAGGAACCAAAATGCTAGAGAACGTAGGTGTAGACATCATGCTATTTCTTGTTTGTTACAAGAAAAAGAAGAAAAGAACAACATAGAAAATCAAAAGCCAAACTTACCTCAAGCAATGCATGATGATTATACACCTTCACTGAAACAAGAAAATCCTAAAACTCAAACACAACAAGAAAAAGCACCTTCCATGGATATTAGCATTAGACCTTTTATTGTAATAAACTTGGATGATGATAACGAAACTACTAAAATTGATGACGAAGTGCATAAAGAGTTAAATCTATTTTTTCCTCTTCCATGAGCTTAAGTGATAACAATCATGATGGTTCTAATACAAAGAGTGATTCACCATGTGCTAAACTTGGTGATTGTCCTAGTTTGGTACTCAATGTTATCCCTTTGGGTACTTGTCCACCTTCTGCATATGATGGAAAAGATTGGGATGTGGATGACCTGCTATAGGTAAAATCGCATGTGCCTTACTAGTCTTGTTTTTGTTTTCTTTTCATGGTCTTTTTATGATTGCATGTGCATAATGTGATCCCCCATACTATTCTAGGGTATGTGTAGGATCATGATGAGCCAAAAAGTGGCAATGGGAAAAAATCATGTTTTGGCTCCACTCAAAAATGCGGAAATGCCGAGTTGACTTTTTTTAGGTTCGGGTGTCAGTACATTGCTCCAAAGTAATGCCCAAACCTACTTTTTCAAATCGGATATCCGATTTGAAAATCCTATATAAATAAAAACCCAACTTTTAAAAGTCATTTCACATAATTTGGACGCGAGCACACAGGGAGAAGAAGAAATCCGATATCCGATTTCACAAGAAATCCGATTTGAAAGGTAAGTTTTTGGTTTTTTAAATTTTTTAATCAATTTTTCAATTAGATTCTTATAATTTTAAGTAGTTTTTACGATTTTTTTTTCAAAAGTAGGGTTTTTTATTAAAAACTAGAGTTTACAACGAATTTTTATTAAAAATTAATGTTTTAAAATGGATTTTGATTAAAAACTAGTGATGTTGATGTATTTTTATCAAAAACTAGAGTTTGTTATCGATTTTTGTGAAAAAGTAGAGTTTTTTTTTTATTTTTATTAAAATCTAAAGTTTTTTTACAATAATTTCATTTATATTGTGTAATTTTAATTACATTAATTGGATTTTAAATTTAATTAGGTATTAAGGCTAAGAATGAAAATGCACAAATGCAAAATTCTCCACCACCTCCGTAGCCACCAATTGAAGACTTAATTGGTGAAAAATTGGGGCAATTGAGGGGTATTTGTGAAGTTTATAAGACAATCCCTCGATTGAGAGATATGACAAACACATTGAAGGAAATAATTAAAAATATAGAAACCCTCTCCACCCAACATAATGCCTTTCATTCGTGGCAAGAAGACATGAGGGAATATTATGCATGTGGATTCTCTTACGATGATGTGAAAGATCTCCAAATAACCAAAGCCCAAATAGCCTCTTTATTCATTAACCCCTGCACCGCTTTGCCAGTGAATGTTAATAAAACAAAACTTTCTATAAAATGGTGCATGAATAGGGACATTGTAGATAAATTTTGGGATCGTTGGTGTATGGTTTTTGATAAACCACCAAACAACAATTTTGATATACCATTTTACTTTATTAAAAAATTATATGCTGAGTTTTTGTTAGGGCATCATGTCAATTACTTTAACATTAAACCCTTCCAAGGCGTCAGTAGAGGTATGCCCCAGGATAGACCAGGGGTAGTTAGAGTAGTCCCGTGCCCAAATGTTCCCCTTCCTCCCCTTCCTCCCCTTCATCCACCACCTCTAGTATATCATCCAAAGATTATCCGGGATACAGCCACACAGACTATTTAGGCTATTCACTCTTTGAGTGGTCATTTAGTTTCGCATGCTTCTACAGTAGCTCAGCCACATTCTGGTGATGTTGGCAAAGGCTTGAGTGCTGCTGCATCATCCTCCTTAGGTCCACATATTTTTGTGCCACATACTTGTACATATGCCGCCATATATGCTTGGGTCCTCTTGTACAGCCCGCTAAGCATCCCTTGGACACTTCTGATTATGACCTCCATGATGTGGACATTATAGATCAATCACAGGGGAGTGGAGTGCACCCTATAGAGTCCTCTCCTGCTAGAGAGGGGGATGTTGGAATAGTGACACAGGTAAGATTTAAGTTGTAAATTCATAACTCGCATTTGTTTTTAAATGAATATTAATAAGAGATAGTATCAAGTACTAATATTTATTTACATGGTCTATTTAACAGTTGATGTCTGAGGAGGAGCTCACATAGGTGACTGATAGCACCCTTAGGGCCATTTCATTTGGCTTGGACACACACACACACAATATATATTTTTGCACTCACTCATTTACATTTTTTATTATATAATTGCTTTTCATTTGAATTTTCATTAATGAAATTATATAATAACTTATATGTTTATCTTATTTTCCTCTTGTAGGAAATACCTAGTGTGAGTGAGGTGCAGCCTCATCTAGACTATGGAGGTGCAAAGTTAGATAAGGGGAAGGTAATTGAACTCAAATTGGATTGAATTAATATTTTTAATATCTTATATTGACTATACATACATTGACATAGATTGGTAGTTTCATATGTACTTTTCATTTTTATGTACAGGCAATTATGAGCTATACATCATTGTTGACAAGTGACACACCACCTAAAGGAGTAGGTATTGGAACACCTCAAGGAGTAGGTGTTGAAACACCTCAAGGAGGAGGTGTCGAAACACCTCAAGGAGATAAAGAAAAAGATCAACCTAAAGAGGTATGTGTTTATTTTATTTTGTGTTTGGTAAATATGTTCCTATTACCAATAGTCGTATGCTAACTTGGATCAATTTTATGTTTTTGTTCACATATATAGATTGGAATTTCAAAAATTTGTTTGGGATATTCTAGGACTCTTGATCCTTTGAAGAGACATATATTTCAGGTAATCAAGATTTCAATTTTAGAGTTCAATTAAAATTAAATGTATATTGATTTTGATGTTAATTATTCAATTTTAAATTATATAGTATAACTAATCTCAATTGTGGTTTGAATTTTTCTTATGCAGCTACCTTCAAAGCCAACGAGTGCTTCAAAGAGGCTCCATTTTGATGATGCACTAGTAGTTTAAGATGAGATAGACATTTTGGCATGTAAATTTTGAATACATATTGAGATGGCATATGCCACATTTTATAAAACTTTGTTTGAGTTGGCGTCAATGCCATTTTTGTATATGGACATACACTTGATTATTGGATAATTTAATATATAGAAGTTGACAATCAAATTTAATTTGTTCCTCATGTGCATGATTAAACTCTTTAAAAATTTTATCTTAAGCAATGGTTAAATATCAATGTATAATAGCATATATTAAATGATAGCCTATGGATATTTAATTTATACTCATTTGATTTAAATGGATGAGGCCGACCTTCCTTGATATTATTTTGAAGAGAGGCCAACCTCTTTGAAGAGTCACCTTATTTGTATAAATATAAGGTGATGTTTGTTCATTTCCTCAATCAAGTTCATTCAACATAATTCGCATTCCAAGTAGTAGTTCACACTTGAGAAGCAGCGCTTCATCTTGCAGTAGTAGGCCAATTTCAAGGAGAAGCATATTCAATTGTATCTTTACATCTAGGAGAGGTGCTATTATTCATTGTATCAAATTCAGCCATGAGCTAGGCCTGAGTTGTAAGCAAATTTCTGCTCTTATGTTCATTATATAAGAGACATATTTTCTGGGTTTTTCTCTCTCAAAAAGAGGGTTTTCCAAAGGTATTTTTTTGTGTTTATTGTCTTATCTATTGCATTTTCTGAGTGCTTTCAATTGTATTATCTGATCATTAAAACACTAACATGGTATCAAAGCGGGTTTAGAAAAGATCGTGATCAGATTTATTATTGTAGCGATACCTCTATTCCCTTTTTTTTTGTCTATCTCTATCTTAGTCAAGATGGTGAATGGTCTTAATATTGAGGATAAAATTGAAGGAGCATCAAACTTCACTTCATGGAGATTCATAATTATGCTCACTTTGGAGGAAAATGTATTGGTTGAGTGTGGAGAGAAAAGTTTTTGAACCTACGGATGAGGAAGATAAAGTTCAATGGAGGAAGAAAGATATCAAGGTGAAGAAGATGTTAGTTGATTTCGTGAAGGACCATATTGTTCCTATCATCTCTAAGTTGAAGACAATGAGAGAAATGCTCAAGACTTTGGAGGAGATGTATGAGATCAACAACATAAGTCGTGCTCTAGCCTTAAAGCAACAACTTCATCATGTTAAGATGGTGGAAGGAGAATTTGTCATCACCTACTTCATGAAGGTTTCTGAATTGAGAGATCAACTCTCTACCATTGGTCATATTATTGATGACAAAGATTTCACCATGTTGGCTCTTAATGGTCTTCCTTCATCTTGGGAGTCTTACATTCAAGGAATCACTACAAGATCGAAACTTCCCAAGTTTGATTGGTTGAGGGCTGACTGTATTCAAGAGGAGTCAAGGTTGGCTACGAGAGGTATTGGAAGAAGCGCTACAAATGAAGAAATTCATGTTCTTTCCGCTCAATCCTCAAAGAAGGATGGAAAAGGAGGAAAGAAAAGATGCTTCAAGAGGAATAGAGATAAAGGGTCAGATGGTGCTCCTGCATTCAAGAAGAAGTGGGACCTCTCTCATGTTCAATGTCTTAGATGTGATAAGTTTGGTTACTATGTGAAGGATTTCCCTACCAGGCCTAATCAGGATTGCCGTAAGAGGGAGTTCTATGACTCATTGGGAATAAGTTGAAAGTGCTAAAAGAGAAAAATCTTTGACTGGTTGCTACTCAGAAACCGTGAAGCTTACAGACTCTCCGTCTGAGATATGGGATCTTGTTGGGACCATCTACAATAACCTCTCTCGATTTTTTCTATCTTAGAGGCATTTTCCCGTGGTGATGAGTTTTCAGTTGAGGGAAAAGTTGCCAAATGCAAGCAGTGTAAAGTTGCAAAGTAGTGCAACTTTCATTCTCCAACTCGAATGACCAAAAAAACTGTTCCAACACATCCGAGTGGGTACATTTACACTAGGCATGGTCCTCTTTTGCACCCAAATATGCCGAATCACTCCGAGCTACATTGGACCGGCAATTTCCCTTAAGAGTCCAAAGTGCTAAAAGGCAGCAATCTTTGACAGACTATTACTCGGAAACTGTAATGCTTATAGATACATTGTCTAAGGATATGGGATTGTTTTGGGACCATCTACAATAGCCTCTCTCAGTTTTTGCTATCTCGGAGGCATTTTCCTGTGGTGATGAGTTTTCAGTTGAAGGAAAAGTTACGAGATGCAAGCAGTGTAAAGTTGCAAAGTGGTGCAACTTTCATTCTCCAACTCGTACGACCAAATAAACTGTTCCAACACATCCGTATGGGTACATTTACGCTAGGTATGGTCCTCTTTTGCACCCAAATACGCTGAATCACTTCGAACTACATTGAACTGATGATTTCCCTTAAGAGTCCAAAGTGCTAAAAGGCAAAAATATTTGATGGACTATTACTTAGAAAACGTGATGCCTACAAACTCCCCATCTAAGGATATGGGATTGTATTAGGACCATCTACAATAAAGTCTCTTGATTTTTTCTATCTCGGAGGCATTTTCTCGTGGTGATGATTTTTCAGTTGAGGGAAAAGTTGCCAAATGCAAGCAGTGTAAAGTTGCAAAGTGGTGCAAATTTCATTGCCCAACTCATACGAGCAAATGGACTATTCCAACACATTTGGATGGGTAGTTTTACGCTAGGGATGGTCCTCTTTTGCACCCAAATATTCCAAATCACTCTAAGCTACATTGGACCGATGATTTCCCTTAAGAGTCCAAGGTGCTAAAAGGCCATACAATCTATTGTATGGTCTGTAGCTCAATGGTATAGCCATGGGAGATGTTATTAGGACTGTATAAGGTGAATATGTGGGTTTAAAGAGCTAGAAAGGTCTGTAGTTCAGTTGGTGAGTCACCATGCATGGCAAAAATGAGTGAATTCAGGTGAAAAATGGTGGTTACAACATGCTAATGTCAATGAAATGTGGGGGCATAAATATTTAAGGTTGGATCAAGCTTCTGCAAGTCCTAGGAGATGTGTTTGATGAGTTTATAGGTTATGGAAAGGTTTGGGGAGTGAATTTGCACCCAAGTTTGGTTTTGACGATCAAATTGGAGTTTAAATCATCTTTAATTGTAATTGTGTTGTTTAAAGCCACCTAGCTCTTGCATCAGAAAACTCTTACCCAATCAACTTGAACATCATGCACACCCAAATACCTTGTTTCCACTTTTCTATGCAAATTAGAATGGATATAGCATAATAGTTCATGGTATTTGCAACAACAAGTATTACGAATCTTAAGAGACACACAATAAAATGGCTTCAAACCTTCAAAAGTCCTTTGTGAGATTTCCATATTTGGATGTGTTTCAATAAATTTATTGAACAACATTGTTTGGCTTGATTCCAAGCAATGTTTAGGATGTGGTGTACGGTCTCGATTGCCAATTCTTAACTTTAAAACATCCTTTGCCTTGGGTGATACTTTAAAGTTATCATGCCAAAATTGTTGAATTACCTGCTTTACATTATTGGTTAGCTTCTTATCAACATGTGGAAGCCTCCCGACAAAATCCCATGTATCATTTTGAAGAGGATCATCTATTCTTTCTCTTCTTGCAAGTTTTCTATCCAAAGTTTTACGATTTATGTCAAAATCAATACAAGTTTGTCTCATAAAGCAAGCCTTTTTAATTGATGGCTTACTAGGGCGGTTGTAATGACTCTCCAAGCAGCTCTCTTATCTTTTTCCTTGTTATTTTTTCTAGTAGAATTGAGAGCATTAAAAAGATTTTTGACAATAATAATTTTTTTTTCAGTCTTCTTGTTCACATGAATCATCAATTTGGCTAGCAAAGGTCTCATCTTTTGCATCTTTAGAAATTGTACAAAAAGTTGGCATTGCTCGGTCAATGTCTTATCACTAAAATATTGGTTGAAAAGTCTTCTAGCCCACAACTGAATGGTTCGTGTTGACCTCTTGCCTTCAAAATTGTTTATAATGTTATCATCAATTTCAACTAACCATTTAGGGGTCCTTGAAGGTCTTGAATTTGGAATATGTCTTTCTTCCACACAAGGTTCTTCATTTCTCATGTAATCTGGTGAAACATAATTTACACTTGCTTCAATATTATGTTCAACATCTTCATTTCCAACATTTTCACCTTGAACATTTTCAATATCAATTTGAATAGTTTCATTCCCAATTTTAATATCATGTTCAACATCTTCAATTCCAACATTTTCACCTTGAACATTTTCATTATCAATTTCAGTATTTTCATTCCCAATTTGAATATCATGTTCAACATCTTCAATTCCAACATTTTCACCTTGAACATTTTCAATATCAATTTGAACATTTTCATTCCCAATTTCAATATCATGTTCTACATTTTCACCTTGAACATATTCAATATCCTCTTCACTTGAAAGACCATAGGGCCCAAGTTCACAAATATTTAACATACCTTGTCTTTTCTTCCTATGACCTTCTCTATCTCTTTGTCTATATTCTGATATTTGTTCTTTTGTAAGCTTTCTCTTATGCTTTTGCTTTTGATGACTGCTGCTCCCCATTATACCTCATAAAAGATGCTAAAAAATCATTCCTTATGACAAATTTGAGTACAAGATGCTCCAAAAAATTGATCTTTGTCTCTTCTTGTCTGAAATCGCACATTTGTCACCTGCACAATGCTACAAACAAAATGTAGGGTCCGTTAGAATGCACAAAAAATGGCCCACAAATCCGATATCCGATCCAATCAGATATCTGATATAGAAAACATTTTAAAATGTTTTGAAATGGTAAGATTCTAGCTCTACACTTCGGATATCTGATTCCTGCCCACATAGACCTAAGGGTTAATGGTAGAGAGTGGGAGATTGAGAGAGGGAGAGGGAGAGAGGGGGAGAGGGAGAGGGAGAGGGAGAGAGGGAGAGTGGGAGGCAGAGAGGGAGGAGAGAGGAGAGAGAGGG